>SCDY01001078.1:0-37683 GCA_004143825.1 Drosophila micromelanica
AAATTTTTTTCAAATTTGACATGATTTTTGACCAAAAAATTTACCACCTCCAAATCGGGTTAAATTCTGTTTTTTATGCTAATTATGACAAATACAATCGATTAAAAACAAAAATTTGCAATTCCAAATTTTGAAATTTTTTTTTTTTTTTTAATTCACAAGGGGGGAGTACATGATATTTTTGTCAAAAAACTAAAAAAAAATTTTATTCTCAAAAATGGATATATTTTGAATGTAGAATCAATTTATAGGAGAAATAATGACCAAAATGCCATCAAACATGAAAATCTGTTCAGTTTTGAAAAAGTTGTGGCTGTTTGAAAAATAATACCTATAGGTCCGAGAGGTTTACGTATCCAAACTTTTCTTAATTTTGGCATGATTGTTGACAAAAAATTTGACCCCCTCAGAATTAGCAAACTCGCAATTTTAAATTTTTAAACAACAACTTTCCGAAAATGAGTAAGGGGGATGGTTATGGATTAGGTCCTGCCTTCATTTATATATATTCTATGTATATGGACTCACCAAGTGCTCTGCGCGGGCAGTGGCTGAAAGATTTCCTCGTCGTAGGCATCGTAGTCGAAGAGGGAGTTGTGTTTATATTCCGACTGATTACAGCTGAGAAAGTTGCGTTCGCTCTCCTCCACATTGGGCTCGTCCACGACGGACAAAAGCGGCAGCTTGATGCGCGGTATGAAATTGGAGTAGGCAATCTTCTTGTTGGTCGAGTAGAAGCTCAGGTTTATCCAATGGGGCAGAGAGTAGTCATCGGCGGAGGTGAGTGTGGTGTCCTTATTGTGGAACTTGAGCAGCGGCACCGCATGCAACGGCTGCTCCCCGACGCAGACCAGATCGCTGCCGACGCCATTGTCAATGATGCGCTGCTTGGTGATGTTCGTTAGCTCCCTGTCCACGGAGAAGACGCCCACGCCGGGCGTAATCACGACCGACAGCTGACCAGTGCGATCGAAGGTGCGATCCAGATAGTGCTTCTCAAACGTGTTCAACGATATGTTCAGCACCTCCAGGAAGTTGCCCTGCGTGGCCGTCGAGTTTGTGGCCTGCGGTACCCGCATATTCTCACGCTCGTGATACCGCAGCACCGTCGCCTGGTAGGAGGTGAAGAGCTTGCGCAGCTGCGCCAGCACAGTGCACCAATCATCGTTGCGTTCGTTCTGTATGGCCACACGGTAGAAGTCCTCGTAGTAACGGCCCTTGTAGTCCTGCTGCAGGCAGTCGCGCATATGGGCGGGAAACTCGTCCAGGCTCTTGGCCGCGTAGAAGGTGCGCGAGAAGAGCACAATGGTCACCTCGTGATTGCAGCCCAGCTTCTTCCACTTCTGAAAGAGCTCGGTGAGAAAGCCATTGACCGCCTTCTCAAAATACAAATCGCCGTGTATATCAAAGTCCCACATTTCCGAGGACATTTGCAGAAATAGATACACCATCGATGTGCTGCTGCGAAACACGATTTTGGTGTCATCGGTGATAACGCCACTGGCCACGCGTTCGCCCTGCGACCACATCTCGTACACCTGGCAGCGTATCTGCATGTCGTTGTAGTCGATCTTCTTGTTCGCATACACACAGGTGTTTGTCTAAGGAATCAAAAATAAAATGAGATTGATTATTTCGATTAGTTTGCTTTCGGGTGCTACTCACCAGATATGTCTTCAGGCGCCACATTTCGGAACGGCCCATGTACTGATCCTTGAAGGTAATCTCAATGGAGTCGAGCGCAACATCCGCGGGATTCACAATGCGCATCACGACATTGGAATAGGAGCGCATCTTGAACGCCGTGGCGATGCACGACTCGATGCTTATCACATTGCGGCCCGTTTTGCTCTGTTCGTTCAGCTCGGTGATCTGCAGCAGCAGATGTGTGCCGTTCTCGTCCTCGGGCGCATAGATCTCCACCACATCGCCGACCTTGGCGGTCGGATGATCCTGTGGATTCAACACCAAATCGGCATCTACAAAAACACACGCAGAAAAACATTTAAGTAGCTTGAATTTGTTGATTTTTCGCATTCTCGGCCTCACCGTATGACTTGTTGCAGCCCCTTGTGTGCGTATTTAATTTGTAGAACTTCATTTTGTTTGGTTTTTCTTGAATTTTAGGGCTCCATTTGCACTGAAAAAGTTTTTCGCTGTGCTTCTTGCTTGTTTTTTGGGTTTTGTTGTGCTGCGTTTCGCAGCCGAGTGTTGACTAACGTCGCGATTCGCGCAACAGCTGACGCCAGCTCGTTAGTGATGTGCGTTGCACTCACGATATCGGCACGAGCAAAGACTGCGTAGTTGAGAACTTTAAACGAAGCTGCATGAACCGAATGCTAAAGATAAAATATCGTTGCAAACAAATGTTACCAAATTTTGTAGATACAATGGAAGGTCATGGTCACACTTAATTGTCAAGCATGGTTCTGATGTCCTGAAAAAAAATTGTTTTTCATATGAAAATACAATTTTTAACCAATCGCCTTAAAAAAAAAACCTTAAATATGATTTATACTGATTAAATATTTACATATATTCCTTAACGAGACTTCCACTCTTTTTATGCGTTACAAATTGCGTGGGAAAGTTAATATACCCGCTGTGAATGCATAAAAAAAGCAAACATTATCGTAACCAGAAACGTTGTAATGACCTTTGCCCCCATTTTCGTGTGATTACATACGCATTGCTAGGATTTCTTCTTTTTTTTTGCTATAATAAATGACACAATAAAAATCGCATTTGAATTGTTTATAATTTCAATGAATATTTGTTTATTAGATCGCAATATCAGTGAGTACATTTGACTAACAGTTTGTCAGACAGTTGCCTGGATAAATCCTCAGTTCAATAATTGCAAAGCTTTTGCATTTTTAACTCCCCCTGTCAACTTTAACCTGCGTTCAGTGGGGAGGTGTGTTGTGTTATGTGTGTGTGTGTGTATGTGTGTATTGTATGTCGCATTAATTTGTTTTCTTTTTGTTTTTTAATATTATTATTGATTAGAACTCGTAATCGTTGCCATTGACGACAACGATCTTTTCGGCTGATAATTTTCGTTTTGAAAGCGCTTCTACTTATACATAATGTATAATATATATATGTATATATATGTATATAGTTCAAGGCATTGCATTCGCTTAAGATGTTCGCGCTCTGCTTTGGACTTTGATTACTTTCAGTTAGTGTTCTTTTTTTATGTAGGGTATGAGTGGGCGTGGTCGCGGGCGCGTGGGCGGGCGCAACTAACAATTGAAGGGCGTCTCTCGTCTCACAATCTAAATCTCAACATGCAGCTTAAACATAGTCAAAACGTACCGAACAAACTCACTCCTAAGAACTAAACGAGTACAGGCTACAATTAATTACAGTTAAAAACTAGGCATGACGACGACTTGGCTCACATCGCCACAGTGGCGAGCACCACGGTTATATCGTCCGGTTTGCCGCCGCGCGCTTGGATATTGTTGCGGCGTGCGCTGATGGCAAACGGGGACAGAAATTCGCTGTTCAGGGATAAAGTGCGGGCCATCAGGGCCAGTGTGTTGGCCGTCATTTGCAGCTTGACGGGATCACGCTCGCCCTCGACGTCGCGCAGCACCTGCAGCATCAGATCTTCGGGCACATTATCGAAGACACCGTCGGTGGCGATCAGTATGACGTCGCCCTCCTTGACGGGGAAGCTCATTGTGTCCGCCGATTCGGGACTGTCGCTGAGCACGTTGGGGCCGTGGCCGGGCGGCGGCAGGGATAGCTGGAAGGGCGTATTGAAATAGTGTTGCTGCTCCTCCGATTTGTGCACAATCTCGCCCTCGCGCACCACAATGAAACCGCTATCGCCAATGTTGGCCGTGTGCACCGTGCTCGTCTCCCGGTTCAGGATGAGCACGCACGCCGTACTGCTGCCCAGAATGGGCTTCTTCTGCTCCATCAGCTCGCAGTAGCTGTAGGCCAGCAGGTTGACGGGTCGTTGCGGGTTAAAGTGGGTGCAGCGCACCAGACGCTCGCAAGTGCGCATCAGAAACGATGAAAACTCGCCCGGATCGATGCCGTAGCTGCGCCAGCCACCGACCCCGTCGGCCACGCCCATTACGTCCGCCTGCTCGGTGGACGCCTTGAACCAGGAGTCCTCGCCATACTTGCCAGGCTTATATTTGTGTCGCAGATTATCCTTGGCAAAGCCACAGACCACCGATACGAACCGGGGCCGAGATCGATTTTGGCCTGGCTTGGCAGCGCTAGCAGCTCCTTTGGCTGTGGAGCCCGTCGCCGAGTCGAGCAGCGTTGAAAAGCTGCTGCGCAGCGCCCGCGATATGAGACGCGACGTCCAATTTAGCGAATGCATTTTCGCAACGGAAAATACCTTGGAAAACGCGTGCTCGCAATTATCGTGAATACTCTTTGTTCGCACACATATAGATATCGATTGATTAAACGCACAGTGTAGGTGGATTCGTTGGCATACACAACCGCTTCTAACCAGTTGCAAGCCACAAATTTAGCAAAATTTACGTCCCAATTAAGTAAAAAATACAACTACGACAGAGAGTTATGTGATACACTTTTTTCCATACGTCAAAGTCACACATACGTCACGGCGCACAGGGTTGTTATTTAACATTAAGATTTGCTGCACTGTTATTAACAGCGTTTCTCGGTTTTTGCTAATGCAAACTTATTATAAAGATAAATGTACTGCAATTTGATGTGAATTTGTGGTAACTAGTGTTAAAATGCACAAAAATCTACTCTCATAGAGTAGCTTGGCAGATAAATGGCTTGAAAACAACCAAATTCAACTGCCGCAAAGTATGCAAAAAAGTGTGAACTGTTAATAATTTGCTTCCTGAATACGCTGTTTTTTTCCATACGTCAAAGTCACATGGGCTAGTTCTGTCAATAAATGCTACGCACTGATATTATCGATATTTATTCATCAATATATCGATATCAGGTACATTGGCCATATTTTCAAAATTGAAAATGTAAGAAAAATGCAAATCATTCCTTTGTTTCTTTTCTACTATCAATAGATAACAATTAATCTACGTTTAGCTTTCTAAATGAGCCCTCCGTACCGTAGAGGCTATCAAAGTCAATCGGATTACCTGCCCGCAATTTTTCGTCGGTGCCAAAATTGGCATTCTCCTTGAAGAATTCTCTATACTGATCAAACTTTTTGTCCCACTCCGCCACGATGTCTGCAATGGAGCCATTCTCTCCCCCATATTCCTTGGGCAAGTACTTCAATGGCAAGCGTTCCGTAAGCGACTCAATTTTGCTGTGAACAAAGAGTCTCTCCTGCTGTTTCTTCGACAGCATGGGCTTGATCATGTTGAAGATAGGTTCGAATCCTGGAATCGTGTTTACAAAATGCTGCGCCTTTGGCCGCAAGGGAAACGCCTCCTCGTTGAAGGAGGTCATCTTCTTCGCCAGTCCCGGTGTCATTTGGAACAAGTGCGCTGCCGTTGCTTCCTTCATGTCCATGATGAAAACAACGCCATTAATTATGGCGGCATCATCTTCCATGAGTGTGATCTCGTTCATGGCCTGACCGACACGCATTACTTCCGTAAGGCTGTATTTGTCGGTGGGCGCAACACCCATCCTATAGATGCCCACCCGTGCTCCATTCAGTTCGTTTGGCAGGAAGACGATTGGTCTGTTTATGATGTTCTAAGGATTAGCAGGTGACCTTCGAATCGGGTTATCTTTAACCTTACCCCAATTTCTGGATTTCTCGAAATTTGACATCGTCCACGTCGGTTACATTAAAGAGCTCCGGATATTTGGTGCGCAACGTATAGAATTTATCCAATTTTGATTTGGTTTTCTCGAGACTGTACTTGCAACCGCGCAAAAATCCAACCAGAAATTGGTCATCTATGCGTGGATTGAGATGCGGCTGTTGCCGGATCCAAGTCTTCAATGCGTCCAGGTCAGCCTCGATGCGATCGGGATCCTCGTTCAGGCGCTCCTTGGCCACTGCCTGCAGCTCCGGAGAGATTGCGCGTATTTGGGGTGCCATTGGTTATAAATTATTTAAAGAACGCTCGTTTCTTCCACGACGATAGACTAATGGCCCACGACTATTTATAAGTACGTTCGAAGGCGCTGTAAGTTATGGCTGATTTGATTATGCCCGTTTATCAATTTGTGATAACATTAATTGTGCTCTATAAACCCAATATAATGGCAAGCATTGTGAACTCTCCTGATAAACTAAATATTTCATCAGCGAACTGAACCAAAATTCATAATGCACAAGAATTCATCGAGAACAGATAAACTGCGAACAATATTTAACAATTCATGATGTATTTAAAGTTTTTCTTTTAGTCTACTTCTGGAAGGGATAATAATCTAATCCCGAGTTGTAATTATATTTGGGCTTCTGTTTTCTTTTGGCTATCTCAATTAGCTCCTGCACATCCTTGCGGTAGGCCGGCGGCAGCATTTCTTCGTGCAGCGTGCACTTGTGCTCAGCTGGCTCCTCCACCTTGAATATGTTTCGGCGTATGATGTCGATGTCGCGGCCGAACTCCTCCTTGAGATCCGCAATCTTTGTGGGCGCCGTATCGAACGTGATGGTAAAGTGGGTTCCTTCCCGGTGTACTACGCCGTGCTCACTTACCTTGTGGGGCAGCGCACGTGTACCGAGGCTTTCCAGCTTGCGTATGACGCCGCCCTTATCGAAGATAGCCTCAGCTGTTCGCCTGATGACCGAAATCAATTCCGGCTAAAATAAAACGCACATTTTTGTATTTACTTTACATAACTGCTGCAATATTTGTATACGCACCCGGGGAAGTTGCCGCAGCACCAGCGCCAGTTCATAGGAAGGCATTTTAACGACTTATAAATAAAATTAACGAGTTTGTTATACAGATGTTACTTATTAATATTATTAAGAGATTAAAAACAGAAATTTGTACAAAAAAGTACAAATTTGTTTTGGTAAATGCGAGCAGAGTGACCAACTCAAATAACGAAAAATATACTCAATTATATCCAAAAGCGGTTTTAAAAATGCTGCATAATTTTCAGCTGTGCAATAAATTACTTAAATTATCATTTAATTTTAGCTACATCAGTTTTTTTAATGCATGACAAACAAATTTTTATTTAAAAATACAATGAATTCAACACAAAGCAAAAACATAATTGAAATCAGCTTGCTTACAAATAAATACACAAAACATTAGATACGAATTTAAACTTTAAAAGTAACGGGCACATTGATACGTTCGTTTTCCATAGACACCTCGATAACCAGCTGGGTTTGTTTCTTAAGTATTTCACGCCTTGGTGTGCGCAATGGTCGCACCACAACCTCCACTTGGCCGCCGTCGGGCGCCACATAACAATCGCTCGGTGAAATGTGCAGCACATCTGGCTCACTGCAATTCAACTCGATATATTGGCGAGAGCGGAAGTTGTTCTTGATGTAAAGCTTAACGCCGTCTATGGCATTGCCGCCGCTGGTGAGGTCCAGCTCAATTGAATCCGGCTGCACCGACCAGTTGCGCTCCAGCGTCAACTGCTGCTCAATGGCACAGGTGGTGTCTGCCTCGTGCAGCTCATCCACGGGCTCCAGCATGTTGCTGGGCGTCGGCGAGTTGGCGGCGCAAATAGTGCGAAAGAGGACGGTCTCCTCGGCATCCGGCAGGCACAGATGTGATGTTTCAGCGGACTCGTCGAAGTCACGATTCAGCGTTAGAGCCACATCAATGATGCGCACCACCGTCACCAGATCGAGTATAAACTCGGGCGGCTCGTTCAGCATGGGGATGCTCCGTATGGGTTGCTCACCCGGAAAAGTGCACAGGATGTTGTCCAGCATTGACGAGGTCAGCTGCTCCCGCTGCTCGACGGTCATGCGGTGCACCAGGGCGCGCATGCGTTGCCTGTTCGGCTCGTCGCCGCAAAAGAGACGCATATTGGCCAATGTCAGCACCTGGGACTGCTTCTTCAGTATGTTCTTGATATCCTCGCGATTCGGACGAAATATGATTTGCACCACGGCCTCGCTGTGCGGCGGCAGGATAATCTGGCTGGGTCGCACCTCGAAGGCGGCATTCAGGCGCGGCTTCAGGAACACCGTCGAGTCAACTGCGATGCCCGCAAAGGCTGTCAGCGGTCCCTTGTTGTAGAACTTGAAGCTGGCCGTCAGCGGGCCCGAGGCCAGCTCGCATACATTGCCGACGGTCAGGAAACTGGCGCCCACCGGTCCCTTGAGTAGTCCCTGTATAGTAATGGAGGCATTGCCACCGAAGCCATATAGAGGTATCTCCAATCCCGGCTGCTGGCAGTTGTTGGCGCCAAAGGGCGCGTAGAAGGAGAGGGCACCGATGGCGGCACCGCTGACCGTGGGACAGAAATTGATGCCAATGCTGCGGCATTCCATGGACTGCAAAGTTATGGAGCTGCTGTCACCGTTCACCAGCTGAAAGCCGGGTCCCTGGATGCACATGCGCACCACCAGACGCTTGTCGGAGGTGTTCTTGATCTGCATGGATTTGCGGACATCTGTGCGCAGCTTGGTGCTGCCCCAGCACAGGCTCGTGTGGGTCACCTTCAACGGCAGCAGTTTTCCATCGCGATGGCTGAACTCGCTGGAGTTGGAGCAGCGCGACAGGCTGCGTGGCGCCGCACTCAGTTGAGTCCCATTGCCAGCTTTGCGCATGGCATTGAAGCCACTTGTGGAGCTGGCCTCGCTGGCAGCCGGCGATGTGTTTACCCTGTGCAACGCTCCAGCGCCGAGAAGCAGTTGGCGACGCTCCGAGCTGGTCGTGCTGTCCAGCAGCGGCGAGGACAGACAGCTGCGCGGCGACGAAAGCGGCGACACGTGACGCAGATTGGTAACCGAAACGCTTTGGGCCAGGTTGGGAGAGACGCCAAAATCACATTCGGTGGATGAGGGCACCGCATCGCAGCCATCCAGGCGCGTGGAACAGAACGAGTTTTGATTGCGCACGATTGCGGGAACACTTAGGCTGTGCTTGGCTTTGTTAACCGGTGTTTTATCTTCGTCGTCATCCACATCCTCATCGGTGGTGGGCAGTGGCCGGAGTCCATCACTGCTCGTTGGACTTGCATTTTTCTGGTAACTTGGAGATTTTTTGTGTCGCACACGTCGCCCGGGCGACTTCACCGGCGTCGAGGGCCATTCATCGATGTCGGCATCGTGATCCTCGCTAGCCGTCACCTGAATATTGGGTTGGCTTGGCATGTAGTCCGCCAGCGGACTCAGCGGCTTACGGCTCGTCGCTGACGCCATGCTAAGCTGCAGCTGCTTAAAGTCCGACGTGTTCAACAGCGAGTCCGTGAAGCTCATTGTGTCCGTCAACTTGGATCGCGACTTGGACTTGCAAAGGGTATCATCGCCCGGCTCATTCTCTTTGTCTTCTTCGTCGAGGTCATAATAGCCACGTCCACGCAGCCTACTGACGACATCGCCCACGGAAGTGTCCGAATTCATGTCCAGGTTGCCTGTGAAATAAAAATGGCCATCAATATACAGATCTCAAATGTACATTAGCTAACTTACGTAGGGCTTCATCTATGGCGGAGAGGCTGAGTAGCTCGGAGCTAGTTGGCGGCTTCTTCTTTGTTTCCGCCTGGAGTGCCTTGTTGAACTTGTCCTGCTGCATCTTCTTCATGAGATTGCGCTCCATCTTGGCGCTTTCGATCTTTGTATAGGTTTTGTTATCGACTTGTGGCGTTTTCTCGCCGGCGCTGCTTACCGTTGTGTTGTGCTGCTCCACCAGAGCCTCGCCCGGTTGCATCTTGTCGCGACTCTCTCTGCCCACAATCAACGAAATGTTCTCCGAGCGCATCTGAAAGTAGTTGCCCAACGAAAAGTCAGGATCTCCCGCAATAACAGAGCTGCCGGACGGGATTGGTTTTAGTCGTTTCTTATGAAGCACAGAAAATTTACAACTTACTTGGACACTGAGGTCTCAATTTCTGGAGTTTGTGGCGGCGCCGCAATCTTTTGCAATGCCTGTTTGCTCAGCGTGGCCGCTGGCACGGCGGCAAATTCCTGCGCCCACGATATCTCTCCCATCACCAGCTTCGACTGCATCAACTCGGCGGGGGCAAAGCTTTCGTCGAAGCCCGGACCAGCGGCAGAGCCAAAGGAAATGCCCGAGCCGCCATTGAGGCTGGTGTTGCTTAGGTCCGCGGTGCGTGGCAAGCTGCGCGAGCAATTGAAAGAATCGCTGAAGCTGCTGCTGCTTGTATTCGCAGTGCTCGGCACGTTCTCCAGCTGCTTGGCAAATTGCAAGCGAGCCTTCTCCACGAAGGAGGACTTCAGTATGTCTGCCACTGAGATATTGCTGCTCGGTTTGGATTGGTTTTTGCTGGTTTTGCACAGTGTTGAGCGGCCCGTTATCTCAGCTGGTTCGAAGAAAATGTTTGTGCCAGTCGGCGCCGGAGTTGGCATCAAAACGGAGCCGCTTGAGTTGAGGTCAATGGTCTCCTCAGTGATCAGATCGGATATGTTGGTGCTGTTGCCGCCACGGCTGGATGCCATACTGACTACAAATACAGAGCAAATTGAGTACATCTCGCTATAAGAGTGGAATTCCACTTACGCTTGGGCTTGTCGCCAACTGAAGCGGCACCATTGCGCTGCTGAGATGCATAACTGGAGCGTGGACGCGGCTTCTCCAGCGTCTCCAGTGCCTTAAGTCGTCCCGCCTGTAATGCCAAAGCGCGCCTTTTTTCGTTTGTGAACCCAACAAATTGTTATTCATTCGCTTACCTTGAGACGCTCGTGGACATTTGAGTTTTCCCTGCTCCCATTACCACTGCCGTTCTTGCTCAAACTGGACATATCCCCAAAAACTGTGCACAGACAAAAGTAAATTACATTAAAAAAAAAAGCGAATTTAATAATGCAAGTTTTAATAATACCAAGGAGGTTTTCCATGCTGAGTATACCCAATGAGTTTTGGTCTCTTTGACTGCTGCTGCTACGGTTCCTGGCACTTTTATCCATTACGAACAACTAACTAAAAAACAATGAACGCAGAAAATAAACAATTTTGCAAAAGGAAAACGCGCGTCGTTGGCGTTCAAAATGGTGCTCGTGACTCACGATGCAATTGTGTCTTAAACTGGGCACACTTGCCGATTTATTTTTCTCTTTTTATCGATATTGTTAAGGTAAATTCGTAGTTGTGTTGAAATACTTTTTTTTTAAAGCTGTCAAACTGCTTAAAAAAGTTGCCTATTTAGAAATATAAAAAGCAACAACACAAATTTCGTTATTAGCTCAAAAAAAAGTTGGTAATTTAATTTATTGTAGCCCTCGCCCGCCTTAAAACGTGGTGCCGGTGTGTGCTCTTCAACCCTAACCCACCACACTTTTTCGCAAAATCGCCCAAACTCGTTTCGGGCTCGTGCTTCGGCGGCATACAAAATACGTGCTCCTTGATTTTGCTGTTCGCGAGGGCAATTGATTTAAACAACAGCATTATAAAATGGAGAGTGTTCTGGAAAATATCATTGCCGGCTTATTGTGTACGGACACCGAACGCATCCGTCAGGTAAGCACGACCGGCTTTCAAATTGTGCACAAAAGGAGCGACTCCTTTTTTGCAATCAGAGCAGAAAGCGCCGACGCCTTTAAATGGCGCCCATCTCAAAGTGTCAGCAAAAGTATCCATTTTGGCTTTGCACGTGTGTTTAAAATAAAAGGTCTATATTTGATTTTGCACAATATCAATAATTTGTTCATATGTATAAATAAAATAGATATATGTAGGTGAGTGTGTCGTTATTAGCATGTGCACATCTTTGCGGCACACATTCCTTCATAGACACACACACTCACATGCATACATATACATGTATTTGTATACCCTACATGTTGTAGCATTATGATTTTGTCATAAAATATATAACGACTAGAATGGGACGCCTTGGGTATTTAAATATATAAAGCTTTCTCTTTGCAAAGAATCACAATATATATGCATATAGCTACAATAATGATCGGTCGAAATTGTGAAATATCCTTTTATCAGTACATGTAGAACAAACGTGACAATTTAGGACGTATTGGATTAATATATTTCAAAGCTTGCAATCTAAAAATACGTTTTTTTTTTGTTTATATGAAATATAATTATCACTAATATGAAATTAAATATGTAGAGTAACAAATAGTTGCAATTTGTCAAAACTAAAATTTTGGTGTGCAAAATTAATAAATTTATAGCTAACATTTTCCACATTCTGCAAGAGTATTTGATCTTCGCAAATCAAAAAAAAAATATTTTTCGATTATGTGTATGGCTCGGAAATTTAAAGCACGTTGTTTGCACACGCACACACGCCCATATTTGTTGGCTATTTAATTCATTTATGTGGCATTTAATTTATTTATGATCTATTATATTCCTGTTGCTAGGCAACCAATGAGCTGGGCAAGGCTTACGAGAATCCGGAAACTCTGCCGGCACTATGCCAGATCGTTGTATCGCTGCGCGAGCCGCAGGTCCGTCAATTTGCCGCTGTGCTGCTGAACAAGCGTCTCCAGAAACTCCGCCACTGGCAGATGGTGCCCGCCGAGCAGAAGGAAAGGTGAGTTAAACAGCAAATTTGCCGACGCTTTCCGTCCATTACTTAGTTGGAATTGCCAACTTTTGCAGCATCAAGACGGGCATGCTGCAAGCACTGATTGCGGAAAAGGAGAAATCGGTGAAAAATGCGATTGCGCAGTTCATTGGCTCGTTAGTGCGTCACGAGGAGGAGAAGAAGGACTCGTGGCTAACGGAACTGCTGAACTTCACCTACAGCCGTTGCAGTGCCGATGATCCCAAGGAGAGCGAGCTGGGCTCCTCAATATTCGCCACACTGACCGATGCGGCGCCCGATCAGTTTGTCTGTCACATGGACTCCATTTGCCAGATGTTTGCCGCTGTTCTGATGGCCGCCGAAGCCAAGGGTGACTTGGCCACGCCCACGGTCGTCAACATAACCATGGGCATGAGCTGTCTGATGCCGTTCGTCAGCGGTAACACGAGCGCCGAGCAGACAGTGCTTAAGGTTCTGCCGCTCGTGATAAAGACGGTTTATGCATTCGCTCACAAAGGTGACGAACAGAAGTTTTCGATCGTGTTCGATGTGATCGACAGCATTGCCGAGTATGTGCCAAAGCTGTTGAACAACAATGTGAAGCACCTAATGGAGTTCTGCCTTGAAACGGCCAACAACAAGCAGATCGATGACTCCATCCGTGTCCAGGTGGTGACCTTTATTGGGCGTGTGGTGCGCATCAAGAAGAAGGTGATTATCAAGCAGAAAATGCTTGAGCCCATACTGGCGGTCATCTTTGAGATGATGTGCTGTGAATCTAACCTGGATGATGGTAAGTTTTCACAGCCACAACCAGCTCTTAATATATATATGCCTGCCCTTGCCAGATGAGTTCTTTGGGGGCGAGAGCAGCAATAGCCCGGATACAGCGGCCACGCAAACACTTGATTTGCTGGCCATCAACATGCCACCGGAGAAGTTGATACCACCATTGCTGCAGCTGCTCGAGCCGGCATTGCAGAGTCCCGATCCGCTGCGTCGTCGTGCGGCGTTCCTTTGCATTGCCGTCATCGCCGAGGGCTGCGCAGAGGCCATTACTACCAAGTATCTGGAGGTGATGTTGAATATCGTCAAGAGCGGCATTGCCGACAGTTCGCACAATGTGCGCATTGCCAGCTTCTTTGCTTTGGGCCAATTCTCGGAGCATCTGCAGCCGGAAATATCAAAGTTTGCGCCACAGATTCTGCCCGTGCTATTCGATTTTCTGCAACAGCTGGTGGTTGAGCTGAAGGTAAGATTTTCAAAGCAACCATATATTGAATACCTCTCTCTCTCTCTCTCTCTTTACTAGCTATCTACATGATATTTATCTTATTTTGTTGTGCTGCTTCCAAAAAAAAAATAAAATAATAATAAATAAAGGCTGAGCAAAACAGCAACGGCAACAGCAACGAGCCAAATTCCGTACCCGGCAAAGATACCATACAGTACATAGATCAGCTGCAAATCAAACGCAAATCAGTTCTCACCAAATACAGGGTGCTTTTTATTCTTCCACCAATTGAATTTCTAGTTCTAATCAAAACTCGTTTTTATCACATTTTTACCTCACTGTAAATGTCTTGCCTGTGGGTTCGTTTTTTATATACTCTTGCAGAGCGAGCATTTTAATATTGTCATTAAGTGTGTAAAGTATATATATATATATTTTTTACATCTATATGTTGATGATATATATTTTACGAACCAAATTTCTTTAACTTAAAAAAAATTATATATTGTATAGCTTCTCATAGAAAAATTAATGTAAAATTGTATTTTTCTATGAGGGGACTATATAATTATTATTCCATATGAACCTTTGCATTGTTGTATTAACAAATATATATGCTTTATGTCTGCAAGAGTATTTAATTTTTGGCACGCCGAAAATATATATTTTTATACCCTGAACCCATTTAAAATGGATAAAAAAGGGTATAATGGTTTTGTTGAAAGGAAGATATTTTTATTTATTTATTTCTTTATATGTTTTTGTACTCTGAACCCATTGAAAATTGATCAAAAAGAAATGGTTTTGTGCAAATATATGTAATAGGCAGAAAAAAGCATCTCCGAACCCATAAAGTATATATATTCTTGATTAGCATCACTAGCCGAGTCGATTTAGCCATGTCCGTCTGTCTGTCTGTCAGTCTGTATGAATGCATCGATTTCAGAGACTACAAAAGCTAGAAAGCTGATCTTGGACTCATCCGGTTTGTTTATACCATAGGCAGATTTAGTTTATTTCAAAAGATCGATAACTCCGTATTTGTAAATTTGTGTTTATGAAGCCAGATCGCAGGGTTCAGGGTATGTCCTAGTCGGGCGGCCTCGTCTAGAGCCTTCTCACTTGTTGTTTTTTGTCAAGTTTTTGCAATTTAATTAGTAGTATAAATGAAAATATTGTATTTATTCCCTTATACCAAAGGCGCTTGGTAGTATTTGTTCATTAAATAAACAATTTAAAACATGTAATTAGAGAACAATAAATCACGCATAAGGTATCAGGGATTAAGGTCACACGTATTTAAGGACATCACTTATTTTGAAGCATGTTCTCACCCAGCACAAATAGTTTTAAATAATGCTGATTTTGTTATATTTTGTGCTGAATAATTTGCAGAAAGGCAACCCGGAGCCCAAACACACGGATCGCATGTTCTACGCCTTGGAAACATACTGCCAGAATCTCGAGGAGAACATTGTGCCTCATTTGCCGCTATTGATGAGTCGGTAAGGATTAGCTTAGTTTGTTTTTAAGGTGGATTTTGTTTTGCTGATCTCTTAATCTTGCAGTCTATTTGATACGCTGGATCCCCAGAACTCGGTCCATCTGCGTGTCCTGGCTCTGTCGGCCATCTCGTCGACAGCCGTCGCCGCCAAGGAGCATTTGATGCCATATTTCCCAAAAATCGTTGAAATACTGCAGAACTATTTGGTCAAGGATTGCAGCGAAGAAATGAAGGAGCTGCGCAACGAGGCCATTGATACGCTGGCCTCCATCACACGTGTCGTGGGCAAAGACAACTTTATACCACTGGCCAATGATACGATGGCCTATTGCCTGATGATGCTCGATGAGGGGCCCAATGATCCGGACTTTAGACGCGCCATCTACAATCTAATGGCCGCCCTCTCCATTGTGGTTAACGAGAGCATGTCGACCGTGTTTCCCAAAATTATTGATCGCCTCATCGAATCGGTTATATCAACGGAGGATATTGTGCCCATAGTGGAGGCGACTCCCGCTGACAAGTTGTTCCCCGAAGAACCAGACTCTGCTGAAAATGACATTGACTTGGATAATACGGACGATGAGGATGACGACGACGATGATGGCTATCAGGTGGAGAATGACTTTGTATACGAAAAGGAGGAGGCTATTCTGGCCCTCAAAGAGTTCGCCGTCAATACGGGCAGCGCATTTGCGCCCTATCTGCAGACATCCTTCGAGAATGTCTACAAGGTGATTGAACATCCGCAGGACACCATACGCAAGGCTGCCAGTGAGGCCATCTGCTCGTTTGTCTCCGCTCTGCACAAAATGGGCGATGGCGAGGGTGTGAAGCGCGCCTGTTCGATTGTCATGCCCAAATTTGCGTACATGATGCGCAACGATGAGGAGCAGGGCGTCGTCATCCATATACTGGACGTCCTTGGCGAACTGTTCGCTGACGTGAGACATTCGGCGGTGCCCACACAGGAAATTGCCGATCTGATATTTGCTTGCATCAAGGATGTGCTCGACAATAAAATGGCTTGCCAGTTTAATGAGCCAGCCGGCGGCGGTGACGAGGAGGATGGCGAGGATAGCGAGTTCGATGAAATGCTGCTCGAGAATGCCGGCAATCTGTTGCCATCGTTTGGCAAAGCCCTCAACCCAGACATATTCTCCCTGTATTTTGGACGTGTCTATCAGTACTACTTGAACAAGCTAGTAAGTTGCAGCCATCTTTGTTTTTTTTTCTTATTTTATTTATTTATTTATTGTTGCTTGCAGAACAAGGCCAAGCGAAATGATCTTGCTGAACAGCGCACTTTTGTGTATGGCGCCCTGGCCGATTCGTTCGAGGGTCTGGGCAACTGTTTGGTCACATACTTTGATACGCTGTGCCCCATCTTCATAGCGGGCGTAAATGATCCCGAGCCAAAGGCACGCCAGAACTGTTATTATGGACTGGGCGAGCTAGTTTTGAATGCCGAGGAAAAGTCCTTTGAGTGAGTTGCTCGCTTAAACTCACCCAAGCATAAAACATAATATTATTTGCTTTTTCAGATCCTTCCCAGTGATTTTGCAAGCTCTTTCCGCCGCCATCGCTTCGGAGACAGTTGCCCCGGCTCTGGACAATATTTGCGGTGCCGTTGCCCGCCTGATCGTGACCAATCACAATATTGTGCCATTGGCGCAAGTGTTGCCAGTTTTAATCGCAAATTTGCCACTGCGCGAGGATGTCGATGAGAACGATATGGTGCACAAGGCCTTCCGTGTCCTTTACATGCAGGCGCGTCCATCCATTGTTGACTACATTGAGCAGATATTGAAAATCACCATTGACGTATTATACAAGAAACAGATGCCAGGCGAAGAGAGCAAACTCAGTGCGCTTGCGTTTATCAAAGAGATACGTGAACAGTATCCGGACCAATTCAACAACGTGGCCAATTCGAGTCAGGAGGCGTTCAACTTCCTCCAGACTCTGTAAGCACATGTCTTATCCACCACATAAATATACCGTCACATACAATTTTTGGTTATTAAAAGAAAAAGGGATGGAAAATGCTTATTCTCTAACCGGACATGCTAGACAGGAGAGGAAGCATAGCTTGATAAATTCCAATGCATTCTGAAAAGAAGCGAAATATATTTATGTTTTTAAATGGTTTCCTAGCGAAGTGAACAATTTTTCTTAACTTGTTATTGCGCAAAATGTGAAATGTATGAATAGCGAATAGTCTGAAATAAATATACGAAAAATAAACAGAACCAAATTTTGCATTATTTTTACATGACAAACATCGAATGGAGATCCAAAATATTGATTTGATTTATGCAGTGGCAATTATCACAATTATAGTAGAATAAGCTTAATGCGAGTATATCCTAATCTACCAGTGCGCATCACGCCGGGCTGCCACCTCCCCGACAATATCAGCGTGATTCGCGTGCAATTTGAGATTGGCACTGATATCGGTCCAGCGCACATTTGTGGCATCATCGCCGGCTTCTAGCTGCAGCTGGCCAACTTTTGTGCCATCCTCATCATGGAAATTCAGCGCAGTTGTCTCCATCCAAGCGTTGTCCGTATTACGGAAGTCGTCCACGTAGCCGCTGTAAACGTGCACGCCGCCCTGCTTGAAAAACTCCTCCACCATGTTACCTTTATCATCGAAATTAAGCGCCTCCTCGGTGAATTCGCGCTTGAGTGTGACGCTCACATTCTCGCCGGGATCGACCATGCCGCCCGGAATTGCCCACAGCTTGTTGTCCGATCGCTGTACGGCCACCAGCTGTAGAATGCTTCTGCAAGAATTAAGAACGCAACAGTTTTAAACTAAATTTTATTTCTGGTTTTTGCTTTAACTTACTTGCCGCTGTCTTTATGGCGCACAATTTCACCGTTTTCATCGCGTTTCCAGCGCGTCACTATGGGATCCGCCGCATGATTGGGACCCCAGCGTCCCAACAAGCCGCGACCACTCAGCCCAGTGCGTCCCATTGGATTCAGTGGCAGTCCATCTTTAATCTGATATTCGCCATGGAACGAGACGCGATTCACAAGACCGTCATTGTAATTCCAGTGCGGCTGCTTCCCTTCGCTTGGCAACGGCGCGTCCGCCCAGCTTTGGCCACCAATATGCGGAGCTGTGTAGTTGGGCGGGCAGTACCCTTCATAGGGATCGGTCCAAAAAACAACTTCATCCGGCACGGCGAAACGGGTAACATTGCTACGCGGATACACATTGTTACGGCAGATAATGTGCCGAAATACACCAGGCTTCACAATTGCCGCGAGCATCTTCTTAGTGTCAAATAAGTGTAGGCAAATCAACAGGAGTACCGATATAAACAATGTACTGTGCATTGGATAAATAATTAGTGCAATGCGCAAGCTCAGCGGAAACTAAATACGGTAACAGCTGTTTTCCAGGGTTGCCAGGGCTTGACATTACAGTGAGAAATTCCTTGATTGAAGCAATTGAACCAAATTTTTAAAAACGAAATTTATATAATTTTGAGATGAAGATCATACTCCTGAAATGTTATATCTTGTAGATTTGTTTTATTTAAAGAGTTACAACAATTTTAAGTCGAACATGATGTGTGAATGCAATTTATTTTCCCTTAACCGTTTTGTATTTTTTTTAATCCTTGCGCAATTGCAGTGTGGTCGTCTCAATACCATCCTTAGTGATGACATTTATCAGTACCGAATCACCGGTGTATATATCACGCTCGGCGGCCGATATGAACGTATCGGATGCGACAGCAACGGCGCGCTCCTTAGTAAGTGGCGGCAATTGATCAGCGGGCAAGTTTTGGTTCTTGTAGCCGATCTGGTTGTCCAACACTGGCTGCAACAGGGCACCGGCAGTGCCGCCGGCACGATAAGTGGCACGTTCGCAGTGACCAATCGGATCGTACGAGTAGACAACGCCTTTGCCATCCTTGTCCAGACCAGCCAAAATGTTGGACACGTAGTAGGGGAAGAAGCGACGGTTGTACATGACAATGGATAGCATTTGAGCCACTGCATCCGTGGTCATTGTCTTCATATGCGTGTGCTCATACATCTGCATGCGCACCTTGACCAAGCTGGTTAGCGAGAGGGTGTCGCACCAGCAGCCAGTGGAGCCCAACACCGTTTTCGGTGACATCTGGAACAGTTTGCTCTGGTCGCGAGAATGGATGTTGTATCCACTGCTCAGGCGTGTATCCGCGGCAATGACCACAAAGTCATCTCCAGCGATGGCCACAATGGAGCTGCGAGAGGCAATGCCAATGTTGGTTGTTTTTGCGTTGTTTTTTGCATTTTGCACACTCACCCGCCGTTTGACTCGTATGGCGAAAAGTCCACATGCTGTACTCCGGGTACTTTATAGTCCGGGAACTGTTCAGCGCCAAGAATACTCATGTTTTTTTTTGTTTAAGTTAATTTTCCAAAGACGAAAAAGCAGTCCGAAATGATTTGCAAGTTTCCGTCTAGCGGCGTTTCACACAATTAGAGATGTTCATATTATATCGATATATCGATGTGGTAGCAACGAAGCAACTCAACACACATCGAGCTTATATCGTTCGATTATCAATTTATCGATTTGCAGCGATAATTCTGATTAGATTTACATTTAAAAAATGTGGCATTTATTTAAAACACTTTTAACAATCTTTGGGCGTTAACGATTTTGCATATTTTGTTCTAGGCTATAGGTTCCGCGCCGACTATGCGTTCTCTACGAAGCTCACCGCGGTTCTGCTGTACGAGACCCTTGACATCGTAAAACCATTGGCCTAGAAATGAAAATAAATCCCATTATAAAAGTTTAAAGATTTGTGTTAAGAAACCATTAATTTTACCAATGTTTGTATTTTGTAGGCAGTCCTTGAATGTCTGACAACCCTCCATGCTGCTCAGTACGCCGAACACAGCCAGATCCGACAGTCCCGGCTGCTTTCCTCCCATGAATCGCGTGTTGCGTTTCTTCAGCTCCGCTGTCCACTTGTCCAGTGCATCATAGATGTGAGATCTGACGTCATCGGTCAGATCGTGTCGTCGCTTCAAGACCTTGGCAATGGCCCACATGGCCGTGGCACCGCAGTACACCATCAGATTACGCTCCCACTTGGGGAAATAGACGTCCCACTCGCCCGCCTTTGAGAACCACTCGAACGTCTCCAAGGACTCGCCGAGCGTCTGATAACAGTTGGGCGATATGAGATGCACCAGATGACTGTCGGCCCACGTTCGCCACTTGCGCTCATTTCTGCAAGAGACCCCAACAACTATAAGACTGTTTAAATAGGTATTAAATCAAACTCACTCCTCGACCTCTTTGGTCATGTTTTTGGGCGTGCGATCCTGATACATGAGAAAGTATTTGTTCAAAATTTCCAGTCGCTTTTTGCCGTCGTCATCAAAGTACGAGATCTGCGGATAGAACTGCGCCAAGTCGCCCACGTCGGAGCGCTTGTCGACCAGACTGGTTGCCACGAGCGAAATGATGGCACTGGAATCGGTCATCTGGACATATTGGCCATCTTGCTGGCGTATCAGCACCATGGGCACCTTCTTAACCGATGACCACCTGATGTCCTGGCGCAGCACGGCGTCCACCTCGACCACGGCATAGGATATGCCCATAAAGTCTAGAAAGGCACGCACCTTGCAGCAGAACGGGCACGTCTGAAACTGGAATAGCACAATATCCAGTCCAGAGGTATCGTTGGGGTTTATATAGCGCTTCGTGATCCGCAATCCTGCCGGCAACGATGCCAAGATCTTTGGCGGTGTCCGCTCGTGCTCCTTGTGTGAGTTCTTGTCGTTAATCGTCGAGTAGATCGTGTATGTGGAGCCGGCGACGGCGCCAATGCACGCGCCCAGCAGCGTCAGCTTAATTGTGCTATGGGGCTTCGGTTCCTTTCCAATGCTGGGTTTGTTCAGCGCCTGTGAAAACTGGCGGCGAGTTACGGAAAACTCCTGCGATTTTCTGGCTAAGAGTCGCAGATTTTGACTACTCAATGGCGGCGGACGGGCGGCAATGAGTGCGGTGGCTAATCGGAAACACGACATATTTGCGCCAGCTTTTTAGTACTTAAAAAACTAATTATGCAAAAGCAATTGAAGTTATCAACCGCAAAATGAAAATTGCTGCTTCTTCTTCTCGATGTGACAATTGCCTCAGCTGTTTGTGCGTGCACATGGCACATGTCACCCTGTACTATAAACAAAGTTAGCATTGAGTTTTTGCAAATGGCATAAAATACATTAACTGAAAATTAATTTCATTTTTAAGTTTAAATACGCAGGTGGCCAAACGAAGGCATTTCAGAAACGTGTTGGCTTATAATTATGCATAAGCGACCACCGCATCAAAAAACTCTGCTCTTCTTCTTAATGTCGGAGCTGTATCAGCTGTGCGACCGCACCCTGTGTCACCCTGTGCGCCGCATACACAAAACCATAAACAAAGTTTTCTCTCCTTATTTTTCGCAAACAAAATGTCCACTGACAACATAGGCGTTGCTGCCTCTTTGGATAAATATGGCGAGGAGGACTTCTTGAGCTTGCTGGTACGCTATGGTCTCTTTGTGGGCGCCATATTTCAGTTCGTTTGCATATCGGCCGCCGTATTGTTGAGCGGCAACGATTCGCAGGACGCGCTGGAGGACGAGGGACGCCTCAACGATGAGCCCGCGGTGGGCGGCGCCAATGCGGTGCGACGCCTGCACAAGATACGCAAGCTGGAGAAGAAAAAACGACGCTAGACTGCGCGCTCTCTCAGCATATGCTAAGTTTACAAAGTATTCTCTAAATTAAGTGTGTGTTCTTATAATAAAACTATTTTATTTGGCTGTACGTAAACGAGCTCCTTGTTGGGCAGCAGCAGCGCCGAATCCGCATTCAAATCGAAGTACAGCTCCAGGGTGGAGCCCACACAGATGCTGCCTGCCATATTCGGTGCAATTATTATGTTGAAGATGCCTTCATCCGGCTCCTTCTCGGCTTCATCCTGCACTCGAGCTTTGCACACACCAAAGGACGCACAGGTGTCCAGGACGCGCACGCGTTGCCCGGAGCTTAAGCCCAAACGTTGATTGTGCGCTAGACTCCTGCGGTCCATGCGCTCCCTTAGCATCAGCCGCTTGAATTCCTGGACATAGCCGCCTTTGAGGCAACGCTTCTTGGTTGGCGCTATCCTGGCTCGATTCGGTGTCAGCTGCGTGTCAATTAGTGTCTCCATATTCCCCTCGATCGATGTGGCCAGCGAGCAATCCAACAGCGTTTCCTCCATAGATGCATTCTGCGGTTTCTTGTTGCAGTTGGAAATTGTTGCCTGACGATCGCGCTTTAGGTTGGAAAGTGTTTTCCTGAAGCTGTGCCAAGCCGCTGGCGCAGACCTGGGTATATCCCATAAATCTGGATCAGTTAATCCCTTTGGAGACGGCGACTTGGCGCACACTGACAGCGACAACGGCTGGAATTTGTTTTGTGGCGTCAAGGGCAACGCCTTGGGATCGCTGCTATACCTCTTCAGATTGGGCAGCCACTTTCGATTCTCCTGTTCCAGCTGGTCGGGGGCGTTGGCCTCATCGCTGCTTGTATCGGAGATGTCGACGGGCGCGATCTCTCTACGCTTTATTCGCATGTATTTCCTGGCAACCAGCGATCGGTTTCTTTGCAGATTTACAGTGGCTTCATCGTTGCTGCTGCTGCTTTCGAATATATTTGTTTGTTCAGCCGATTTGCGAAATCTTTTGTGCATTTTCCAAACACACAATTGTTGCTCGCCTCGCAATTGAGTTTTAGGCGCCGAAATTTTCAAGACAGCTGATCTGAACTAGGGCTGCACACACAAATATCTTATGCCTACTTGGTTGTTGAAATACCCTGTGCTTAAGTCATATTAAATGCTGGCCTTTATTTATAAACATAGTAAAGAGGTAACTTTATAAAAAAAAAGCACGAAAATAAATATATCCTTCTCTAATATAAATTTTTTTTAAATTTATACATTTATATATTTTATACATGCTATTTACCCAAGTGCATACTTTTTATCTATTTTACACACATTAACACAACTAACGAGCTTAACAAAATACTTGCTTATCTGTGCAGCCCTGAAATTTGCACATGACTCAGGCGCTTTAAACGCATGCAGCAACATGCTTAAACAATTTAGGCCTCCGCCTCCAATTTTACCGTTTCCCAATCAGAATGACACATATGATAAAATTTTTTTTTTTTTGTTTGGCTGTTATCTTTAATTTGGGAATAATATAAATTATAATAATCATATATTTATTATGCTGTTCGTAATGTTGTTATTTTACTTCCCTTTTCTCTTTTTTTTACTATGTACGTATGGATGTTTCTAGTGTATGTGTGCGGGTGTGTGTTGATTTGAATGCTTTTTCAATTATAGCTATAATTATTATGCAGTGTTCTGAATGAAGTTTTTACGTGAAATTACAATTGTTTTTTTTGTTTTTTGTTTTTTTTTTTTCATACATATTTAATAATAATTTACCGTAATTGTTAATTTCGGCGCACATTTGAAATGTTTAATGTCTAAATTGTAAGTCAAAACTCATTTTATCTTCATTGTCCTGGATTAAGAACGTTTTTGAAAAACGCTCAATTTCAATACAACAACTATTTAAATAGGCAAAAGAAATGCACAAAAAAAAAGAATGAAGAGTAAAAGTAACAGTAGTTAGATAGAGGTGTGTGTGTGTACGTACATACATAGGTTCTCTATATATATATATATATATTTATATATATGCGTTAACAAGCGCACGAGGATCTCGGAACTGGAACAACAACAAACCGAACGAACTCTGGAACAATTTGTAAAAGCGAAACTAGACGGAAGCTGGAGGAAAATAAACTTGTTTATGTGTGTTTAAGAGTGTGTTTTTTTTTTTAGTTAAATTCGCATTAAGCTGCGGCTGCATTTACTCCTTTACGCTATTACATACAATATAATGTGTGTGTACTTCTTGTTGTTGTTGTTACTACTTATGTATTTTGCTTTATCGTTATTTATCGTTATCATTTTGTTGTTTGCTTTGTCTAAATTATTGTTTAGTTACTCACAAGTGCAGTCGTCATCGTCAACGTCGTCGTCAACGTCATCGTCATCGTCATCGTCATCGTTGTCTTCGTCTTATGTCGTCTGCAGATATGTGTGTGTTGTATTGCATACGAAAGTGCATTTGCATTTGCATTTGCATTTTGTTTTGGCTGCACCACACATCATAATAGGCTGTCTGTAGTTGTTTGTCCATTGTCCGTTGTCCCGCTTTCGTCTGCGCCATCGTCGTCATCAACATTCCGCCGTACAGCCAAGGCCTAAATGTACTCGTTCTTCTCGTTCTCGCTCCTCTCGCTGCCCACTAAGCCTCGGGCAGCGGTTTCAGCTCCCTTATCTGCTTGATCAGGTAGGCCTTCTCGTCGTTGAACTGCTCGTCCTCGGACCGATCCGTGTGGAAGCTGGTGAGGAAGTCGACCAGTTTCGTTTGGTTGCGCAGCAGGATGTCCAGTATCGGTTTGGGCTTGTTCGGGTTCGCGACGAACACTTTGAAGACGTGAAACGCCTCGAACTGAATGTTGCGCGATCTCTCCTTCAGCATGTTCATCATCAGTTTCAGGTTCTCCGGCTCGGAGATGTAACGGGTCATCACGGTGAAGTTGTGCCTGTCCAGCAGCAGCTCGCCGAGCAGTTTCAGACTCTGGCGCCGGGTCACATAGTTCTCCGAGTTGAGCAGCCGTTGATAGTGCTGCGCAAAGAACTTGTCGTAGTTGGCGTCCAGGAATTCGGCGCAGAGGAGCTTGTGGCGGGTGAGCAGCTCCTTGAAGGTGGAGAAGGCATCGGAGGCGATGTCGAACGTGGACACTTCCACATACCGGAAGAACTTGAAGAACTCGTCCGAGTGCAGCATGATCTTGGCCAGCGCCTCATAGCGGGCGCACTCGCGCAGCATTGTGCCCGAATTGAGGGCGATCTCCGGATGTGCATCCTCGTAGCCGGCCATCAGTGTGAACAGGATTTCCGGTTTCGTGCAGATGTACTCGACGGTGGGCGAGCGGGTGCCAATCTGCCGGCGCAGCACATTGTTGAATATGAGCGCCACGTGCTTCTTGCCCTCAAAGTCGATGCGATGCAGATTCTGTATGAGTAGTAACAGTAGATTACTGTTATACAGCTCCTGCGACAGCTGGGCGACCACATAATCCGCTGGCGGTTCCGCATCGCTGCTGCCGTACAGCATATTCTTGATGGACACCAAATTTTTGCTGACATCCTCCTGCGCCTTCTCCACCTTCCGGTCGCCCGATTCCAGTGCATTGATCGCCTCCTTCAGCGATTTGACCAGCTCGGCTGGCGTCTTCTGTGATTTACCAAAGAGTGGCATTGTTGTTGTTGTTGTTGTTTTCGCTGCTGCTGCTGACTTTCCTCTTGTTGTTGCTTCTGCTGCTGTTGCTATTGTTGTTTTCGCAATTGTCGTTCGCGTTCACTGTTGATTCGTTTTGCCCAATTACTGGTGTTGCGTACACAAAACAACGCTTGGCTATATATCACAGTATAAATAATATTCTATTATTATATATTAGTTCGTCTTTTTTCCTCTTTCTCTTCTTCTTTTCTTTATGAAAAAAAAGAACGAATGCCAAACAGAAATGTTACTTAACATAACAGCGGCAATAACATTACCATTTGCGGCACTGTTGTTCACAGCGAGCAATTACTAAGGCCTGCAGAGAAGTTTCACTATTTGATTATTAAACCAAACTAATTATTTAATCCTAAAATTTTTAAAATACTTTAATAAAATATACTATACATTTAATATTAACACTCTAGTGCGCATAAACATTACTAACTTTGAATTAAACAGTAGTTAAAATTAACACAAGGCTGCATATTAACTATCGCAAGGGCTGCAAATAAACAAGTTCAGCTGCTAGTTAGTGTTGTAAAACACTAATTTCTACACATGTCGATTGATTTATGCAAAACGATCGATAGCGGGCGGGATTTTCAAAAAAAAAAGTTCTGCTAATAGACAATATAATAAATAAGTTTATGATGTGAAGGACTTTTATCTGCATGCTCCGTTGAAAACTTAGACAACTTGATTTTAGTTTTTAATATCATTTTATTTCTCCTTGAAGTATTTTTGATCCGTTTCTTTTTAAATAATATATGCTCTAAGCGCACTCAAACGCACAGATGTTATAGAAGTTACAGAAATATAGTATTTATATATATATATAAATATATTTTGAATGCACATTGTCTTTTGTCTGTTATTTTGGGGGTAGATATAGTTTTGTTTTTGGGTAAATGTGAAATATATATTTATATAATTGTAATGCACATCCATAATTATATGTATTTCAACTTTATATATATATGACCCGCCCCTCATGATGATCCGCAGCTATTTATATGAAATGAATATTTATTTGGTTTTATCTTTTCTTTTCGTGTGAGTTTGTGTGTGTGAGTGTTTTACGTATAAAAGTAGTTTTAAAATCCATAAAATATCAGATAATAATTACAATTTGTTGTTGTGTATATATGTATGCATGTAGGTATATCTAAAAAGCGTTTGCCATCGAATTTATTTTCCTTCAACATAAACTAAAACATAATTTTATTTAGTCTTTGCAAACAAACATATACATATATATGTGCATATATCTTTCGAGTAGTCGGTAATAATAATATCTTTGGGCTTTGCTACTGCTTATAAAATATGCCAAGTAGTACACATAGATCAATCGTTTTTTTCGATTTTTTTTTATAATGCATTTATGTAGGTTTTACGAGTACTAAAACACGAAGAAAAGTCTAAACGTTGTAAATTGAGTTTTTTTGTTTTTTGTTTTCGATTTGCATTTAACGGGCAGCGTATTACACGTATTAAATTATATTTCTAAATATATATAATTATGTAAATATATATTGTATAAGTATAGGTATACTAAAAACACTTTTACCGACTAGTATATATATAGGTGTGTAAAATGTATGTTTGTATATATATATTTTTATGTGTGTGTGTGCAGTATAATTACTAATTTATTGAGATATTCTATGAATATATATATATAATTCATTCATTGCTGGAAGGTCCTCCGACATAAAGAAACCTTCCCATATGCACTTTATATGTCTTTCAATGTACGTATGTTTAGAAAAACGTAGCTTAATTAACAAAACAAAAAAAATTGGAGAAAAGGAAAGTTGTTTGTTAAACTTTGCATGAGAAACATGTTTGTATATATATAGTTTATATTTAAAAATAGAAGACGGCGTTTAAACGAGAATATAGAATATATATAGAAAAAATTTGCTTTGCAACTCAGTTTGAAGCCTTTCTTTGTCCACTCTCTCTCTCTTTCGTTCTGTCTCCTTTTTTGCTTTCTACTCTCTCTCTTTGCTTTCTCTGGATATTAGCGGATGCTGCATCATATATATGACTAGATGTATGTATAATCGCTACGTCTAATAAATACTACGGCAGCTGGTATTACGTGCTACCAACTACGATATTCGTGTATATATAATTATGTATATATATATATATATTTAATAATAATTAATTATAGTTGTAGTTTGTTGTTTTCCTTCGTCTTCTTCTTCTGTCTGTTCCTTCGCTGGGCGTCAGTTCCAGTTGCGTTCGTTGTGGGTTGCAAGCGGAGGACGTCTGATCTTCTGGCGCCTCCTCTTTGGGGGGGATGGTGGGAGCAATGTGGTTGTCTACACACACATATACATATATACAGATATATATATATGTGTACATGATCACTGTGGCTGCTTGCGCTTGATAAAGTTGCCCTCGGCGTCCAGCCAAATGCCGGCGTTGCCGCTGTTGTCCGCTCCATCGCTCCGCTCTGCGTCCATCCCCGTTCTTATCATTTACCTGTGCAGCGCATTCGAGATCTGCTTGAGGGATTGTCCCACCTCGCCCACCAGCCGCTCATTGTCCTGGACGTTCTTGCTGCCCGCCGTACGCAAATGCTGCGATTGCGTCTCCACCCGCGTGACCAGCTCCCGGAAATGGAATTTCGAGTGCGGCGGCATCGATTCGTTCTCCGCAAAGACCACACACGAATTCTGCAGGATGTTCAGCTTGTCGCTGAGCTGCAGCCACTGCGAGGCGGAGATCGCGTTCACCGGATGCTTCAGTGAACCCTCCAGCAACGTGACCAGCTCGAGGATGCTCTCCCTGGAGATTTGCGTTGAATTGATGTTGTCCGCACCGCTGCCGCCCATGCCCACGCCCACACCGATGCCGGCTATTTTGGCAATGGGCGTGGCATAGATGGTCAACTTGGTGGGCTTGTGGGGCACGGCGGGCTTATTCTGGCCATTGCTGCTCAGCTTGTTGTTGACTTGATGCGCATTCGAATTGGAATTGGAGTTGGAATTGGAGTTGGACTGCAGCTGATCGCTGCCAAATAGCGACTGCGTCATTAGCTCCACCTGTTCCACTGGCTGCTGCTGCTGCTGCTGCTGATCCTCGCTGCTGCTGCTGATTTCGGCATCTGTGAAGAGTTGCGTTGAAAGAGATGTTTTTATTGCAGTTGTTGCTAATTTGGAGCCGGCTGCTGCTGCTGTTGCCTGCTTGGAGTTGGTTGTGCTTGGAGTGCTGCTACTAATTATTGGGGGCGGTGGAGGCGGTGCCGCTGGCGGTGGCTTATTGCCAAACAATTTGGTATTGTTTGCGGCCTTCAGGCCGTATTTGGGTGACAATTGGCTAACGCCATTGCTGGCCATGGCCGGTTGTTGTTGTTGTTGTTGCTGTTGCTGTTGGGGGATCATGGTGCTGGCATAATCACCGCCGGTCGGCGGCAACGGTGGCTGCTCCCAGAGCTTCTTTAAACTATTAATACTACCTGTGCTGCGTCGCTTGCCAGCCTCTGTGCTCGTCTCGCCGGCGACATCCGCATCCGCATTCGCATTCGCATTCGGATTCGTGTTGCCAACTTCGATTTTGATTTCAGTCTTTTGGGTTGCGGCTACGGGACTAAACTTCTTATTGTTCTCCTCCTTGCGCGTGCTGCAATTGGCATTGGGCGATTGTTGTTGTTGTTGTGGTTGCTGCTGCTGCTGCTGCTCCTTGTCCACTTTGCGCAGATGCGCCTTGAAGTCAATTATGTTGGATGGCTGCTCCGGTTTGGGTAATGGCGCATTCAGTTTCTTGGGCTCCACTTTCTTCAGCTGCGCCTTGAAATTGTTGCTGTTGCTGTTGCTGCTGTTGCCGTTCGTTAGCTTCGTCTGCTTGGGCAGATTCATGCTCTCGGCCAGCTCGGTGACCAGCTGCGCCACCGGATCCACAGCTGCCGGCGGCTGCGCTGGAATGGGAGCATCGGCCACGTTTGGTTTGCCCGCCGATTTGATCTCCGTGATGAGCTTCTCCTTCAGGTTGAGGCTCTCGGGCTGCTCGGGCGGCGTGCCCAGCGAGCTGCACGAGTCCGTTGAGGGTTCGCGCTTGCGCAGCGAGACACCGAAACGGGAGCTGGCCTCCTCGACGCTGGGCGCCGTATTGCTGACATCGTTGCTGCTGCTGTGCTGCGCGTGCAGATGCTGTTGGATCGCCTGGACGGCGCTCTCCGGCGCCGGTGGTGGCGGCGGCGGTGGCAGCGCCTCAAACTCCTCCAGCGGCGGCGGCGGAAACTCCAGATTGGCCAACGCCGGCTGAGTGACAACGCCGCGCTTCGGTGAATTGCTGCTGGTGCCGGCGGCACGGAACGAGGAGAAGGTCATCATGGTGCCCTCGGTGGTGGTGCGATGTCGCTGCAGCTTATTCAAGCTGGCCGCTGCATTGTTCTGCATGGTCACCCCGCCCGATGAGTTGCTCCGTATCATCTGCTGTGGCGCCTGCTGCGCCTTACTTGCCGACGCCGCCGACAGCGGCAGGCCGGGCACGGCGGGCACCGTCGGCGGCTGGGCGCGTGCCGGTGGCGTCGCGTGTCCATTGGCGGCTGTCTCGCCGGCGCTGTTGCTGCTGCTGCTGTCCTCCAGGCTGTCGAGGAACGCGCCGATGCGCGCCACCTTCGGCAGGGTGCCATAGCGATTGACGACCCGCTTCACGTTCATCACCTCCAGGGCGCCCACGGTGATGGGATGTGCCGGCAGGGCCGGAACGATGCCATTGCCATTGGTGGTCACTTGGCCATTGCCCGGCGGTGGCTCCCTCAACGGATGCTGCTGGGAGCGTTTGCTTTGGCGCGTCTCCAGGCCGCGATTGCCCATCACCGGACGCTTGAAGGAGCTGTGCTGCTGCGAGGAGCGCGGCCCAATGCCGCCGCCAATAGAGATGCCGCCGTGCAGCGAATGCTGCATCTTGTTGGCCGGCGTCAGGCTCTGCTCCAGGCTGTCGCCAGTGGCATCGGTGTCCGGATCAGCGGCCGGATCCGTTTCCGAGTCGTAGCGCTGCGTCAAATTGTTGATGTCCCGCGTGAGGCCTGCAAGCACAGAGATCTTCAATTAATACCAGAGCTGATCTCTAGTTAAAACATGCGCGTCGTGCTGGGGATTTGTGGGATTCGATTAGCGGGAGCTGAGAGTCGTGGTCGTGGCGACAAGCCCAGTCCTGGCTCAATATTTGTCAACACCAAACAAAAGTTAAAGCTACGACAAACCAATTAATATATAAAAGAAACGAGAGTAAAACATAAAGCAAATCATAAATAAATGTATAAACTAATAAACCAAATTGAAAATATAAAGAAAAAACACCGAAAGCTTAATGAATATATATAACATACAATATAAACAAATTAACAAATGAGAAAAATTTATAATTTTGGCATATTTCTAGCAGATACTGAAGGCAGCAGGAAACGTGCTCTAAGTTGACCTGAATTCTTATGCGTTACTTAAATTCATGAAAATCGCATAGAGAGGCGAATTTTTTTTATTCAAAAGAAGAAGTTAATACAGAGAACTTCTTCGGCACTAAAGTACCCAAAATACTATTTTATATTTTTAAAAAAGTAAATATGGCTTTATATCAAATAAAAAACTAGTTGATTTGCGAATGGTATACTTGAGGTTTTGAGAATCGCATAGAAGGCTAATCGGACACTAAGAAGACGGTCGTTAAGAAAAAAACAAAACTTGAATTTGTGGGGAAAGAATAGCTGAAAAGCTGATTTGTAATTAAAAATGTAAATAACATTTTGCAAATCCGTTTTTTTTTAAATAAAATAATTTTAAATAAACCAATTTTATTTTCGTATGGTATAAAATCGATCTCGGCCTTCATGAAGTCATTATATATATTGTTATAACTTCGTTTCGACATATCGACAAACCACTAGAAAATGCCTCAAATTATAAATAAGAAGCTTTTAAAGATCATTAAACTACATGAAAATATAAAAAGTAAACGTAAAAAACGCATTCACATTTAAAACCACAAAAAACTTGTTAAAGTATTTAATTTTCCTCTTCATTAGGTTTTCTCAGGTTCTTAATATAAATACTTTAAATTTTCGCATAGTTTTAAAATTGTGAACACACAACAATGAAAGCATAAATACAAAAAATTTACAAAAATATTGAAATAAAAATATTTTTCCGTGTGCAACACAAACCAATTAAATAACGAAACATAAATTGTAAATAGGAATTCTTACTCCATTGACAAATACCTCGAAATAGGATGTCGTAAAGGAAACTACTGCAGGAGGATGATTTTTTAATTGAATACGTTTGCTGTTGTTGTTCTTGTTGTTGTTGTTGTTGTAGTATTGGTTGTAATAATTGTTGTTGTTGTTTTTGTTGTTGTGTACGTATTTGTGTCTGGGTTGGAATTTGGGTTTTAAAATTTCTACATAGGGTCTGGCTTAAAATGTTGTTGGAGTTGAAGTGGAAGTTTCTACTACTACCATTCGTGTTGAGCTCATCGATGTAGTTGCGTGCATCCTCCTCCCGATATGTGGAATCCCGGCTGCTGGAGAGCAGGCTGTCAACAAAGGAGAGAAAGTGAGATTTTCGAATTCGATTTTCTAATTAGATTGCCACTTACCTGGTGCGCTTGGGCGGTGCTGGCGCCTGTTTGCCCTGTTTGTTGGTGGTGCGACGCATCTGAACGTTGCCCTTGCCCTGGCTGGAGAAGGTGCTCAGCTTGGTGGATGTGGAGCCGGTTTCTGAGTGTGTATATTCGAATTGAGATCAGCAACGATATAATATGCAATGTTTAATAATGATTCACCTGACATGGGCGTGCTGGCCAACTGTTGTTGTTGTTGCTGTTGTTGTTGTTGCTGCTGCTGTTGGGAATCGAGGCTGGGCAGGCATTTCTTGACCATTTGTGGCGTCAGACTGAGCGATGCGGACGCTGAGGAGGAGGCACTGGCCGTCGCAGCTGTGACAGGCACTCCTACTCCTCCGGCGGCAGCAGTTGCCTTCAGCTGTTTCTCGACCGCTTCGGTGATGGACGATTCCTGCGGAGCGAAGAAGGAGAGACGTGCAGCACGTGGATCATTATTGCTATCACTACGGATGATTGCGAAAGTATCACATTGGTTGGCATTCCATGGCCATTCCATGGCCAGCGACGGCGATGCAGACGCCAATTGAAATCAAAGCTCAATGCCATTGTCGTCGTCATTGTCGTCATTGTCGCCATCGTAATCATCATCGATATCATCATCGAGGTCATCATCCCACACCTCGAACTCGACACCGTCACCGTCACCCACCTGAAACATGTGCTCCAGCGCATGGTGTATGCTCTTGAATGTGGGCCGATCCGCCGCATCCCATTGCCAGCACTGTCGCATCAGATCGTACACCTCCGGCGGACAGCCCGGCGGTCGTTCCATGCGATAGCCCTTCTCGAGCTTGTGGTACACATCGGTGAGATCAATGCCCGGATATGGCGACATCCCGTACGTGGCTATCTCCCAGAGCAGCACACCAAATGCCCACACATCCGACTTGGTGCTGAACTTATTGTACGCCAATCCCTCGGGGGCGGTCCACTTGATCGGAAACTTGGCGCCCGCGTGCGCCGTATACGTATCGTCGCGCATCAGACGCGCCAGCCCAAAATCGGCGACCTTCACCAGTTTGTTATCACCCACCAGACAATTGCGCGCCGCTAGATCACGATGGATATAGTTGCGTGACTCCAGATAACTCATGCCCGACGCTATCTGCGTTGCCATATACAACAGGGCAACCGCATCCAGTGTCTCCCGGCCCGCGGAGCGCAGAAAGTCCAACAGATTGCCGTGCGACATGAACTCGGTGATGATGTAGAAGGGCGGCTCACGGGTGCAGACACCTGAAAAATATCCAGGATACATTGGTCAGATTGAATTAATCAATAATTGCAATTTATTTTTTATTCATTTAATTGAATTAAGCACAAACCGTTTTCTCATCTATATTTATTCTCTTTTCGCTGACTGACTGACTGATTGGCTAATTGAATGATTGATTGATTGGTTAAAGCGGACATGATTTTAAAGAATTCTGCTTAATTGTGTGAAAACTTAAGTTAATTTTTAATAATAAAAAAATTTTCATTGCAATATAATTCTAAGATGATTTTAAATGGATTATAAATAAAGTTGATTACCTAACAAAGTTTAACACAATTTCTGACATTATTAATTTTTTCATTATTATTTTTGAAGATAGGAAACAAATTGTTTACCTAAGACCAGATTTAACAAAATTCTACATATGTGAAAAATTATTAGAAAATGCTTTCTTAAAGATTGCCGTTTTAAATCTTTCTAAAGCTAACATATTTTTTTTAAATTTCACCTGCAAGTGTGAAAAATTAATAAAAACGTGTTTTAAAAAAGATTTTGTTTTTAAATAAATTGTTGCGAAAATTATTTCTGAAGTATAGCTGATTTATGGGTGGAAAATGGTTTCAATACCATGAAAAACTATGGATAACTAATTTTTGGTTCCTTTCAAAATATGATTTTGATTAAATATTCGATGTGAAAACAGTTTTTGTGGTCTGATTGCCCACCGATTAGCTGTACGAGATTGGGATGTTTCATCTCTTTCATAATGGCCGCCTCCTCGAGAAAGTCCTTGAGGGCCATGGTATCCTCCTTGAGCGTTTTGACGGCCACCGTATTGCCATAGCGTTTCCAGACGGCCTCGTAGACCTCGCCGTATTGGCCGCCCCCCAATTTGTGCTTCATCATGATGTCGGTGCGACAAATCTCCCACTCATCGGGCTCGGGACTCAATGGAAAGACTGTCGGTTTGTTTTGCTTGGGCGCCGGATAGAGCAGGGGCGTGATCAGGCCGTGACCCTCGTGCGGCACGCTATGATGATGCACCAGCTCGGCGAGCGTGTTGAACTTGGCCTCCTGTGTGACAAAGACTTTGCCATCGGGATCTTCGGAGATGCGATAGTGATAGACGCGACCCTCGTATCTGGTGAGGAGTAATGATTAGTTTTGGATTGAATTGGGTCGAATTGATGACTTACCTGAGACTGATGCTGCGCTGACCGGGTGAACTTTCGCTCTCGCGCACTAGAAAGCTGCCGTTGATGCCCGAGCTGAGCAGATATTCGGCGGCGTTGCGCGAGATGGGTCCGTGGTACCAGGAGTGCTTCTCCAGCGAGTTGAGTGGGGTCACATAGTTGGATGGCACCCAGCCGACGTTGCCGGAATCGGAGTGTGCCTCGCACCATTCGCCGGACTTGTTGTAGCTGAGAATGCGCACCTGTTCGCCCTTTTTCAGGCTCAGCTGATTCTCGCCGCCCGCCTGAAAATCGTACAGGGCGACAAACAGCTGTGGATCATCCTCCTCGGGCCCGGGCGCCAGCAGATTCTCCTTGGATGTCCAACGATGCGCCGACTCGAACACAGACGTTGCCGAGCTGTGAACACCGCCGCCGCCGCCCATCGAGTCCAGCAGCGGTGAATCGGGACTCAAGATATCCGTGGGATCGACCGGCATAATCGTGACCCCTGCGCTTATGGCCGGAATGTGTGGCAATGGACGCGACTGCAGCAGCGCTTCTGGAAATGGACATGGAAGAACAAGGTGAGTGAACGTTAAATCAATCTGTCGCTCTGGTCACGAAACAATGCCCAACAAGGCGAACCCGCTCGTGGCTCTCAAGGCAAACCCGTTTTCTCTCACACAGCACAGGAATGCGGGCGATTTGTGGGCCGGGAGGCGGCGAGGCGCTTTAAACTCTCTTTCATTGGAAACAACAACAACAACAAAAAAAATGACTAAATAAATTATGCATAAAACGGCACAACAAAACAAAATAATACACCAAACGCTGCACAGGAACGGCACAAAAAACGGCCCAGTCGACTTCACATTCACTGTGGGAAGTTCTAACAGATTTCAGCTGTATCTACGTGTAGCTGTGTATCTTTTATATATGTGTATCTGTATCTGTATCTGTCGCTGACACTGCGGTCAAAGCGGTCTCTGCGGCTGCTATTTACCCTTGTTAAAGGCATTTCAGTTTTGCGCTGTGCTTTGCAATTGATCAATGATTAATCATGTGGTTTTTCTATTTTACACTGGCATTGGGCATTCGAATTTTGTCATAAAATTGGATTATTATATATATGTGTGTATTTATTTGTATATCATATAGCTATCATAGGCTGGAAAATTTAATTATTGTATGAAAAACATTTTTATTTAAAAAAAAAAAAAAAATAGCATCAGCCCTCATAGAAACAATCGGTAAACAATGAAGTAAACAATCAAACGATTATCAGGGCCAATTATATGGCTTGTTGTTATATCCTCTATACTTTAGTTTACAATAAAAAAGTTCCTGTTAAAAATATTTATATTCTTTGGGATACTTTAAACAAACTTCACAATTAAAATAAACAAAACTTGATGCACACCTAACGAATATATCATATATAGCTACCATAGAAATAATTGACAAACTTTTTTGTTTTTCAAGATAAGATATAAATTCGTCAGATTTTAGCAAATTCTTATCTTATCCATGCAATTTGGTTTAGATTAGAATATTATATATGTAGAAGCTGCTAAATATATGAAAGCGTTCTAAAAATATAAAATCGTTTAAAAAATTATATTAATCTATAAAGTTTATTTCTTATCCCTATTTACAGATTAATTTTACATAAGCCTCCTCAAAGAGTTCTCCAATTGAGTTCAAGTTTCAAAATTAACCGCATTGAAAATGACAATTTCCCATTCACTTCACTAGAGTATTTCATCTGCAGCTTATCCGCAATGATCTTTTCCATCACACAAATAATTGGAGAATTTTCACATTGACAACGGTATTTTTCTATTTTTTCATTAAGCAACCACTTCCGCTGGCACTCAGATTCCAGGCAAAGTCAGACACCCCACTCCCTACGCAGAATTTTCTCCATTTTCCTCTGAACGTATTTTGATTTGGGTGCACTTCCCTCTCCCTCTCTCTCACTTGAAGTTTGGATTGGGAATTAGTTTTAAATGTGGGTGCGCAGCGATTTCGAAAGTCATAAAAACCAAATAATAAAACATAATAAAATTATTTGAGAAGGGTTCCCCTTTTCAGCAGTTCCCCTCTCCCACCCTCTCTCTCTCACTCTCTCTTGTGACGTTCTTTTCAATTGCCCATTGTTAATTTATGCGCGCGAGGCAGGAAATATTAATAGCAATAGGTAGATAGAGAAAGAGAGGGGGAAAGTAAGCGGAAGCTTCTATTGGGGCTTCACATTGGTGGTCCGCCAAACCGGAGCGCATCGAAGCGCGGTTTAAGCGACGCGTCTGCCGAATGCATTAGAGATAAACCTGTGACGATAGCCCCGACCATATGGTCAGTTGTATATACGATTCAAATGGGATTTGAGTGAGTCACGAGTTGTACAATAAATCGGTGTTTTTATATATGCATAGTCAACGCGTATCCAGAAATTGTTGACTCAGAGATCTTACGCACTTGTTGAACAGATTTTAAATCAGAAAAAATGAATATAAAGAGGTTCTTGGAATTTTTTTTCTAGTTACTTAATTTTACTTACACATAAAGTGGGTTTACTAAGGAAGCTATGATTTTTATTAGTATTCGAAAAATTTTATTTTTAAACTGAAATTTAGAATTCATTTATACACCGAACCATGAACAAAAAGACCACCCTCATCAAAATCGGTTGAGTTTTGGCAAAGTTACGACTGGGTAAAGTTGAGACCTATCCTTGTATGGGAACACTATGGTATATATTCCAAAATTTTTTACATGAATTTGGACCAAAAATTTTATTTTTAAACTGAAATGTAGAATTCATCTAGACATTGAACTATGAACAAAAAGACCACCCTCATCAAAATCGGTTGAGTTTTGGCAAAGTTACG
>SCDY01001079.1:0-55925 GCA_004143825.1 Drosophila micromelanica
TTTTATTTTTAAACTGAAATGTAGAATTAATTTAGACACCGAACCATGAACAAAAAGACCACCCGCATCAAAATCGGTTGAGTTTTGGCAAAGTTACGACTGGGGAAAGTTGAGACCTATCCTCATATGGGAACACTAGGGTATATCTTCGAAAATTTTTGACATGAATTTGGACCAAAAATTTTATTTTTAAACTGAAATGTAGAATTCAATTAGACACCGAACCATGAACATATGTGTTATGTGTTATGTGTTAAATTCTGGGTTCAGTGTAACATTTAGTCGGGAGGTCCCGACTAGAGCAATATTACTTGTTATTTTAATATTGCTTACTCCAAATGTTATTATTAGTATAAAGGAACTTTTTAACCCAAGAATATACGGATGCATATGTGTATACACTTCTTATATGTATCTCACAGTAGTTAACAATTTTAAGTGTTTCCCATTTTCTTAGACTTTTATGATACATTTTATATGCTTTCACTCCAACAATCAAACAATCCACTGCATACTGTAACTCGATGCCAGCTCCTCAAGAAAATTGTAACACGTGATTCAATTTCATTGATCAATTTTAATTGATTGCTTCAATTGGTTTTACCCGAATGTCAATTTTACTTTTCGATTTCCTTTTTCTCTCTTTTTCATTTTCATGGCCACTTTATGCGCCGCTTGTTGTTGTTTGGCAATTCAATTCTCGATTTTTATGCGTTTTTAATGTGCAAATGCAGCTACTCCTTTTTATTTTTCCTGTGGCTAAAGTCGTCCTAAGCCACCCCTTTTGGCACATATACAGAGATACGCGGAGCATTTGTAATTCGACTCCTAAATGTATGCTTTGATTTTTATGTGTTTTTACAGCTAGTTTATGGTTGTTTGCTGTTGTTATTGTTGCTGTTGGTGTAAGGAGGCGGCTCCGATTCTCGCTTGGCCGTGGCAAAAGTTTGCCATATGGCCGTTTTATGAGCAAATTCGGGCTATTAAATTCTGTGAAATTGTATGGCTTAAAGTCGTTTTGGAGCCGCTTTAACAATGCGCACTAATTAGCATATGAGCTGGGGCTATCAGACGCAGGCAGCGGCCGCAACTTACACAAATCCTTATCACAAACACTCACTACCGGTATACACCCATTACCCATTGCCCATTACCCATTAGCCATTAGCCATGGCACAATATTGACATAATCGACTTTCAGCTGACGCAGAGCACACAATTTGACCACAAATGAGGCTTAGCCTTAAGGCAACGTCGGTGGCGATTACTTCAAAGAGACGACGGCAATGATAGCCCACCTGCCCCAAAATGCAACCGCAGCGATGCGTCGCTGCTTGCAGTTGCGGCATCTGTGGCAGCCCCTGTGGGGCGCCCCCACAAAACAATGACAAATGCCCAGTGACCATGAATAGCAGCTTCTAACCGCAAAGACAAACGCAAGGTAAGGGTATGGCATCTTATTCAAGTGATGCTAGTGTATAAAATATGTCGAGAGAGCTCATTCACATTTTAAACATAACTGAGCCTGCAGGCTTATAAAATTAACGGCACAAACAATAAACTTATGATGATGTACAGCTGCCGGACATAAAACTGTGCAAATGGAAAGCGCCAGCAACGACAATTAACAATAAAATATTTGCCAGACACACAGGCCAAGGCTCGCATTGATGTCATTTTAATGATCAAAACCCGTGAAGATCTGCCAATTTAGATACAGCAAAAATATGACAGCTGGAAGAGCGAACCCAAGTACTCATCATAATTAAAGGAGCGGCCTGCTTCAGGCTAAGGCGCAATAAAACTGAAGGATTCATATGGATAATTAAGTTATGACGGGTGCCAAAAACGGGGTGGGATTTAGGGTTAAGGAACGCGACGTTCATAAAATGTCCAAAGATCGTAAAATATGGAACATGCTTTTAGGTTAAGCGTTTTAATTTGAAACCGTGAGACAAGTCTGAGGGTTGAGTCATAAAAATGCAACTGGACCATAAACATTTATGCATAATTTGTATATATTTTTCAGGCCGAAAATTAAAAAGCTTTTTTATGATTTTTTAATTTAGAAGTCAATTTATTAAAAAAAAAATGTTGAAGAGCTGATTCAAGTAGAAAAAAAGTTTTGCATCTTGAAACTTAAAGTAAAGTAAAGTAAAATGCATTTAGACTTACCTTTCAAATGTTTCCTGTTGCTTTTTCTCTTGAACACTGTCAACAATTCGCGAAATTAAATCTAAATGCAAAACAGCAACGGGCGGGTCTTTGGTAATGCAATTAACCAGTCTGCAAGTAAAATGTAAGTATAAGGGAAAAAATTAGCAAATATCTCGAAAGGGTTACGCCAAAAGCGACGACCAAATTACAAACTGTTGCTAAAAATGTCAAGTTAAACTTTTTATGCAGCGCAATTTTGGCCAGCAGACAACAGACAGCAGCTGTCTTGTCCACAGTCTCTGCCGCTGGCAGGGCCGAAGGCGGAAGGGGGAGGCGGGGCTAATTACAGTGCACAGCAAACAACAAAAAATGCAAAAAGAAAAAAAACTTAGTATAAACAAATGCAGCGGTGCACACAACAACTCGACTAGAAGATATCCTATTTGGCAAAGAAAAATTGGGCAACTGACGATAGTTATCGAATTATTTGCGAAATTAAAAGCCGCATATATTAATAATCTTTCAATAATACATATTTTTAGACTCGAAATTCGATATCTAGCATTTTAAATTTTTACGAAATCTGGCAAGAATGTTAAATTATGTCAATTGTAAAATCAAAGTTGTTTGCACTACATTTAATTTATTTATTTATTATTCTCAACTATTTTATTATTATTATTATTATTGCTTGGTATTTGATTAATAATATTGAATTTGCATTTCGCCGTGAAAGAACAAATTAATCAATTTACGTTAAACGATGAATATAGAGTCTGAGATCAATGAGTTAATTATTATTTATTTGGCTTCTGACAAAACATTTGCACTAAACCAGTATACCATGTTTGGCCATTTTCACTGGTTTCAGGGTATAAAAAACCCTAACCAGAAGCTGGAAACGCCCCAGAGACCAGTAGAGACTTGGCCAGTTAAGACGTTAAACAGACGCCACACGAATGCGAAGCACGCTCCAAGCAAAATAAAAACAACAAACAGAAAAAGAAAGTAATACAGAATTAATTAAAAACAAAAATTACACAGCAAAATTGTATTTATCTATGTATATGATTATGAAGGCTGCCAAGCTCAGTTGGGGAATCGAAGATGTCAGCTGCATATGGAACCCAGGCACTCAATGCAAAGTAGCCGCAACCGCAAAACAATAACAGCACAGAACAGAGTAGAAACAACAACGGAAACTTCAACTGCAACTGAACCTGCAACTGCAACAGTTTCCCACTGCGTTTTTGTGGGTTTTTGCATAAAGTTTTGTTTGTAAACATTTTACATGGCAGCAACCGGCACTTGAATGAAACAAGCAAAAGTTAAAACCCAAAGTTTTGCCTACAGTTCCCATCTAGTTTGGCAGCAGCAACAATGTAGCCGGGCCGCAACAAACAACACACATATGAGCCAAAAGCCATGCCAAAAGTTTGCCACACTTGCAACAATGTTGCCAATCAAGGGGTGGGTTTTGGGGCGCCCAATTGAATGACCAATATGGGCAAAAGTTGGAGAACAAGTTCAGTGCTATAAATGAAGGCTTATCTTTTCGATTTATATATAATCGTTATACAGATTGCAATAGATAAATAACATGAGATTGAAGAATCCGCTTGTTTAAATAAAACTGGAATATAAATTATTCGATTCAAATAAAACAATATACTAACAAAAGCAAATAATATTCAAATAAACAATAGGAACAACAAGACTTATAACCTGTATTAAAGATTTGTTCTTCAGCCGATTGATAATAATAAAACAAGTTCTATATCTTCTCCTGCTTATTAGTATAGTAAATTAAATTCTAAACGTATTCAAGCAAAAATTTCTCGAAATATGCTTAAAGGGTTGTAAAGTGAGTTTTTAAAACCACAAATTGGCTTAGTGTAAAAACAGTTAAGAGTAAAAATAAAGCTAAAAGGTTTCAAATAATGAGATGGAATCTTTAACTTAAATTTCTGTGGAAAAATAAAAATGTCGTATGATAAATCAGCAGCTGCCTTAACAATCAAAGTGCAAATGGGGTTTATATGCATTAACGCTAAGTGTTTCAGTTTTTAAGCCTATTAAACCGCAGAAGCCAAAGGATTGCGTAACCAAAAAGGAAAAATATAAAGACTAGCAAAAAAAAAAGGGGAAAGGAGTTGCAGTTTTAATTACGAGCAAGCAACTCGCAATTGGATACAAAACCCATTAAAAATTGAAAAAAGCCATGCTGCCCCACCAGAAACAACTCAAGTGGCAAGCTGTCAGGCAGCAGGACAATGCGCCGACATTGGGGAGCAAAAAGATAAAGATACAACAACAACAACACACACACACAAATCTGAGACACTGTCAGTCCGAATTGAGGCGCAACTAATGAGTGACCGTGTTGAAGAGAAACGTGGAACTTAAGTCCATTGCCACGGCCGAGCACCTTACTCGAATGGAATGTCTCAAGTCAACCGGGTCCAGCGGCAACACTTATTTTAATGAGAAATTCTAATTTCACCAATAACACAAAAGACCCTCGACAGCGGGCGAAAAAAATGCGCAAAAAAATTCTGCCAGATATTTGCGTGGGGGAGCTGCAACTGTTCTGTGATTGCTTTTTGCCACTCGTCCGTGACGAAAACAAAGAACCAAGTTCCCTTGTAGCCAAAAAGGAAAAAGGAAAAACAACTGCAAATACGAAACAAAAATTGCCTGCCTTAGAGATTCTTGAGTATTTGCTAGCCGGCAATTAAATGAGTTTCGGTGGGCCTGAAGCTGCTTAGAGAAAATCAGAGCTGAGCCGTATTTGGTACTAAACATAACAGTTAGTTGGCTGAGTGCCAATATTTAGGAAGTACAAGGGAAATAGACTCGTCTAACACATATTTATATGGTTTTTGATTTTGATTTTTGATAATCTATAAATTTATGCAAAACTCAATCAATATTACAGGAAATTAATATGCAAAAGTCATGTATGCAAGGCATAAAATACTCGTATTTACCATTTTCAGGCGTTTAATTAAACTAAATTCCCTAGAGCAGAGACAGGACATCAATGATGTCCACAAGAGCCACATAATATAGGCACTGACAAGTTGTCAATGCCGGTAAACAACAACAGGACAAACGTACAACAACAATAAGACATAAACATGGTATAGAATTTGCGAAAAATCTTCAAGAAAATCAACTTGAGGTAATTTTAGGCGACAGAAAATATGAAATAAATAAATGAAGGCAAATAAAATGGTAAGAAATTTCACAAACACATAAAATTACTTAAATTGTAATAGTTTTGCTGTTTCCTCACAATTGGCTGTCAGAAATCAAAAGACATCTCAGCAAAATACCAAAAATTATAAGATGCCTGCTGCGGTTTAAAAGAACTGGGGCGAAACTGTGGAATAAAGTTGTCATATGAGTTCGGTTCTTCTCTCTTTACGCATCTCGGTCCTCCCACTCCACAGGACGCAGACTGTTGTTTGGCCAGACAATGCTCGGAATTTCTTGTATTAAAATCGAAATTGCAACCCTCAAATACATATGTATGTACAGATATTTGCTCCTAGACACAGCCCCATTGTTGCTGTTGTTGAAGTATTTGGATATGCTGGCCTTACAGCTGTCAACATGTTTAATTGAAACTGACACTCAGTGTCATTTTATGGCCATTGCCATGCGTTACCTTAACTGTAACTGTAACTGTAACTGTAATTCGACTTGGTCCGACTCTAGGCTTGATTATTGTGGCACATTCCTATCGACTTAGTAGGTGGTTGGGTTCGAGTCTCACTTGTATGTTAGTTAAATTTATGGTTGACAATTTTGTGTATTGGCATGTTTTGGCGTCTTAGGACATTTTCTTATTTGATTTTCTTGTCAAGGCATACTTTGCTGCAGGTTTTTTTGTACACTGTACACATGAAGCAGGAAAAAGTAGCAAAAAGGTTTATGCAAATAGAAAGACAACTTCTAAATATATTTATATATAAATATGAATATAAAGTCGAGAAGCCCTTAAACTGTTGGAAATGTTTTTTGTTTTTTTAAAACCAAATTTTGCAATTAAACATATATGTAAGTATATTAAGTAAATTAGCAAGATCAGTGTACTGGGTATCTAGTATTCTACTACTATTATAAACTTGGCAAACTGTTTGTAAAATAAAATCAACAATTTTGATAGCGCTTTACAGCACTAATTTTAGCAAACATGTTTTGCAGCACTGTTCAATTAAAAATTCAGATTTTGATTTAATTTATAAAGCGAAGTAAATGCCCTTTATTTATTTTTACCACTTGGCCGCACTCAAGTACTCAATGCACCAGCTCTCTGACAAGTAATCTACAATTTGGTATTATAATTTTGAGGGTGGTTGTCAACCACTTGATGTAATTTTAACGCCAATGATTTGTATTATTTGCCCAAAATATCAGCGTAATTCCTTTGACAAATCAATTGGCAAACGGCACTCGATGGAGCCACAGAAGGCTGAAGGCTTTCAGTGACCCATTGACGGTGACACCTCGCCACAACCGAGTGTTTGTCCAAATCCTTGAGACTCAATTGGTTCGGCCGGAGTGTAAAACTTGACACTTGTTGGCGCAACAGATCAAAAGAGAAGAAGCTGTGCAAAAAACTGTTAAAAGCAATTATGCACCTATGTAAATGCACATTTATTAATGCACATTGGTTTAACAGAAAGAAAAATCAATCATTTTTTAAATAAACATATAACAAATTCCATTTTATGCTAAATAGACACAATTTCAAACCACAGGGGACTACATACGACTGAGCATATTTGCGGTTAACCACAATACGCCCTTTGTTCAACATCAATTTAAATCGAAAACAAATATATTGTAGCTTCAAAAAAAAAACAGTTTGGTTTCTTGACTGCTAACGGCACCTGGCAACACATGGTCCTGCCAGTTAAGATAAAGGCAAAAAACCAAACCTCAAACCTTTGATAGATTCAAGAATTTGTGTGTAACATTTGGAGCAATTTATTTATAAAGAAACATATTTTCCAAAATTAAAAAAAAAAAATATGTTTTCCATTATTTCTTCAATTTAAGTTTGAATTTAAGTTTAAATTTAATTCTTATACTGACTTTATAGTTTTGGAATATATTTAGTATTAAAAATCATCCAAGTATCTACCAGAAAAAAAAGATAATGCATACACAGTTTAAATATTACAATTTCTGCCTTTTAACATTTGTTATACTACCCTATACTTCATTCCTTTAAAAAAATAAAATTAAAGTAGTTGGCTTGGAATATATAGAAATCGTGACTAACTTTGCTCTTTTCAGATAAAAAATATAAAATACATTCAAACAGGCTACAAATATGGATACAAATGAGCGCAAGCAGGATAATATTGGTGGCTCAGTGCAGGCGTGCAAGGAGCTGCTGCTCTGGCACAACTGGCGCAAGACGGCGCTAATCTTTATCGTATTGTTGACGCTGCTCGTGGACATGTCGGCCAATCCGGTAATCAGCGTGGTAAGCGTGGCCGGGGCGATATTACTTTCCACATGCATTTGGTACACTTGCTATGTGTGGGGCATGCGGAAGCTGGGCAAGAGCAAGGCAGTGGATCATCCCCTGCAACGTTTTTTGAAGATGGATGTGACCATTTCAAAGGAAGCGGCCGAGCAACTGGCTCATTTGGTGGTGCTTCAATTGAATCCAATACTGTTGCGCTTGCGTTCTTTATTCCTGGTCGAGGATCTACTTGATTCATTGAAGCTCCTGATGCTGCTCTGCGCCCTGAACATTGTGGGCGACTATGTCAATGGGATGACCATTCTGGTAGTGGGTAAGTTCAGGTAGTCACATATCAAAAATTGATCACCTATTAGATTGCACCATTTTAGGTTTCGTAATGCTCTTCACTCTGCCCAAATTGTACGAGTGGAAGCGATCAGCTATCAATCAGCGACTGCAGCAATTAAAATCGCTTAAGAACCGGTTTCTCTACCCCAAAATTAAGGGGCACGTTGTACCAACTGTCGCTGTGGATCCACAATTTCTGGCAACAAATCCCATCTATATGGACAATGAGCTCGACAATACCAGTAAACAGTTTGTTTCTTATGAGTCAACCAGTGGCCAGGAGTCCACATCCGATTACAACTGGCAGGAAAATGATATGCCCAGCGAAGATTATCAGCACAACAAGCAGCAGTAATTAGTCAAATAATCCCAAAGCATTTTCAAAGCTAATTCAAATTCTGTGTTCGATGTTCAATGGAAGACATATTTAGTCAGATAATGTTGAGATGCATTGTACGAAATATTAATAAAAAAAATAATTAAAATAAAAATGGAACAAATTTAAATTTGCTCTCTTTACGAATAATAATTAATTTAAATATTTTCATTCAAATATTTCAATAATAAAAACTTTGGCCATGTCATAAATTCTGCACAAGTGTCAAAAACCTTTTCACACATTTTGAATTATCATCTAACACAAAACTTATCTGGGCTGGGCTGGACTGAATTGCACTATGAATAACATTTATATTTGTTACACACATTTTCACCGAAAACTTCAAGACACTTTTATAGTGGCGACGATGCGCTTTTATGCGCCAAATTTGCCGGCTGGTCTGTTGTCTCTTGTCTCGTAAATGGCGTTAAAAGGGTCGTCGTTTTATCGAGGTACTGCAGCAGCAGGGTGCACACCGAAATTTAAATCGTATGCAAAATGCCATTAAAAATATGTTTATGTACATGCACATGCATATCGGCAAGTGCCAAACCGCAGCCTTGTCTATAAAGCGGACGCCGTAAAACGCTGACGAGCACTGTCCCAGGTCCAGGAGAGGTAATTAGTTTTTGGCCCATGTCTGCGCATCACATAAAAGCTGTCGTCGTTACAACAGCCCCGCCCCTTCCCACTCCCCCATGTAAGCAGTTAAAATCTAGCAAGCAGCCAGGCAATTCATCAATCAGCCAAGGCTTTGAGTTCCTTGTCTGATGCCGGCGCCATTAGCATTTGGTATAAAAATTGAGGATTTGTTTAGTTTTTATTGCCGCGCGTAAATGTCATAAAAATTTGTGTAAAATGCAATCAGCGCATATAAATGCGTATACGGAATATGGTTTTATGGTTGGCGCTTTTAAGGTAATTGCATTACATTTATTTGCGTACTTGAGGATATTTTACATTAAAGAAGTTCACAGCTTGGGATAGATGCCAATCTCAGCAGCACAAAATAAGAAATAAAATAAATATCCTTGAACTAGATTCGATCACTTATAACTCTCGCAAAATTAAAAAAATATTTTAAATTTTTTTTTCTATTTTCTTGTTAAATAGAAGCTGAGGGTGGGGCTAAGGGTAAGAGGGTTGTCTTAATATATTCCCGTACAGTTATCCCAATGACTTTGCAGTAGCGGGCGTTCATGCGTTAAATTACATATGCAAATCCCACATAATTATCAGCCAGGTTCTTATGATACAAGCACTTGGTTTTTTAGAAGCTTTCCAAGCTTAAAAGCAAACAGGAAAATTGCGTTAATTTTTCATGCAGCTGAAGCAATGCGGGAAGTGTTTACCAGGAGCGGGTGGAAGCAGTACTCACTAGCTCATTTATCAGCGTTGTCAGTAAGTCAGTTGCTAGAATTTAAATAATTTCAAAACGATGACAAAAGCGCTTTTCCACACACATCGTGTTTCATTTTAAGTAATTATGCACACATGTGCAAAGGGGGAGGAGGGGGGGAGACGGGGAACTTTTGCGAAGTGCAAAAGACGTAACGTAAATTAAAAAACATTAACACTTGCTTACAAATCATCCAAGATAAATTGTGGCATCATTAGTCATTAGCAGAGTGAAAGGGCTAGTTGAGCACCCCTATTCCCAAACCCCCCACCCTTAACTCTGAAATGGTAATCATGTGTGCTTGCTGTTTGCTATGGTTGTCCCATTTTTCACAACCAATTGGCTTGGGGGCGGGGTAGTTGAAAAAATGAACATAAGATACCCTGCATTCATATGCAAATTCTGTGGGTTCTTTTGTTAAATCCAGCTCATTGTTTGCCTTAAAATTATTTATTGAAAGTCGTTAGTTTCGACTGGTGATGGAATGAACAAAAAAAAACAGAAAATGTCAAGTACAATCCAAGGAATTTAGAATGCAACTTTGAGTCACATAAGAGTTAAAATAATTAGAAAAGTCTAGTAAAATTTAAATTTCTTTATTTTTAGTTCCCACTTAAAGCGCATAAGACAATTGATAAAATCCCAGAAAATCCTTTAATGTGTCTAATTGAAACGAACCCAAACGAAGCCCTGAACAGATTTGCCAAACGTAAGATTTATGGTGTGCCAAAATACATTTGTGTTTGGACATACATGTATTTTAGTTTTATTTGAATTCCGGACGCACTGGAGGATATGTGACGCTCGTAGGATGTGCCCAAAGTTCATTAATTATGATTGGAGACAGTTGTACAATTAATAAACGAAGCGAACCCAAAGCCGAAGCTTTCTGTGGTCAGTGGGGTCCTTAGATTGGAGGGTTAGCTCTGATATATCCAGCAACGGAAGTGAACTTTTCGCAGCCACTTTTTCCCCATTTATTTGTTTTGCTTTGCGCTTTGCGATTATGATCGGACTTTGATTTATGGTTTTGTGCGCAAATTTATTGCCTTTAATTGTGTGTCCTTCTATGCATTTGGCTTACTTAAGTCTCTCTCCCGCCCTCTCAATTGGTGTTAGCTAATTGAAAAAGAACTTTTGGTTTCTGTAAAAAGCTAATAAAAAGATTTTATACCAACACCTTTATTTTGTAATATCCTCTTACTTGTCAAGTAACGTATTTAAATTGATAGCACATAAGACAAGCCCCTTGGGCCAATTTTGGTAATCGTAAGCCTTAATTAACATGGAAAACAAACAAATGCGTGTGCGGCAAAAACCAACAAACCCCATTCGAACACCTCTAAATGCATGGACTAAAGAAAACCATAAATCTATTTTGAAATGCAGCAAAGTGTGGGCAACCGACTGTCCGTTGATGTTTACATTGGAAGAACCCAAAATGCCCGCCAGCAAAGTGCATGCAAATTGCAGGGGAGTGAATTGAGTTTAAGGTGCATCAACTGAGCTCCAGACACAAACACAGGTCAACTTTCTGCTGGGCAAAGGAACTGCCAAAACAGATCTGTACTCGCTGTCAAAGTTGCACCTGTGCGAAAGTCAAAGCCCATTCCAAAGTCGACGCCACCTTTCAATTAATGCATAATTCTCGAATGTCATGGCTGGGCTGTTGCTTTGTTGCTTTCATCTCCGTCATCTTCCGTCTCCGTCTCAGCCAGCGAGTCCGAGTTGGGGTTGATTTTACTTAACGCCTCGCCTCAGCACTTAACTTCCGTTTCCTGTTACTTTGCCGACGGCTATGCGGCACGGAGTTGAGGCATTTGCAACTAATTGAAAGTGCAATGTGATGCTGCAGAATGCAATTAATGCCTTCAAGCACACCAGCCAACGCAGGGCTTCGTGTCTTTGATTTGTATATTTCCATTCCATTCCGGGTGCAATGCGAGATGCAGCAGCCAAAAAAGAAAGTCCAACTTGATGCTTGGGGTTTTGGTTGTTGCTTCCGTTGGAGTTCAAAGCGAGCGAGACAAGTCAGGGAACACGGCTCAAATTGCCTATAGACTGGGCTGACTAGCTGAGCAGTTGGATTCAATGCATTTCCTGGCAATGGAAAGCCCTTGGAATTCACAAATGTAACGCATATAAGTAACAGAATATCTACAGGCGCCAAGAAACTGATACTCACTAAAGCTTAACCAGGTCGAATAAATAATTGGAATGGGCTCCTTCGGGTGCTTACGTTTGGCCAAAACAATAAATTGCTTTTTAAACACTTACAACTTACAAGTTGCAGGGTGTCAAGTGCATTTTGGTCTGCTTGCCACGCAACGCTTGCAACGCCATCGCACGCTTCGCTCAGCTCCAGTTGGAAACTGACAACTTTCAAAGAATAACTGCAAAGCGATTTGCATATTTTGCACCTCGTCGGGGAGGGAGGGGGGGTAGGCGATGCCAACTTTATCGCACTCTATGCAGCCAAACAAGGCACATGTATCAAACACACACACACACGCGCACACATACGCATACAATTGCCAGCACTTACTCGTAAATCTTGGCCAGAAACTTTGGCAGACGAGAAATTTATTTATAAACACAAGAAACAACACTTGAGTAATGCAAGTTGTGTAGCTGTCATAGAAATATCCGAAGCTAACTAAACGAAGGGTAATTCGCCTCCACCAAGAAATCGGCTTACAGCTTAATTTACATATATATATAACCATATAGCTCTATATGTCTATGTCTAAGTTTGAATTGCTTTGCAAGTGCATATAGAAAATTCTACAATATATTTAGATGTAACTATATTCCAGAGTTTAAATACTATTCATAATACGAAAAATAGTTGCCATTTACAGGGTATTTAGTACGCCTTGCTGATCAAAGTGACCCAAGGTGGCCTGCAAAGTATTCAGCACACGCTCATTGCCAAAGAGCAGCCGTCGCTTTTCCCGTATCGCCTCAGAGTCCACAAACGTGTGCACGGTGAAATCCTCAGAGGCCTCTTCGGAGGCACAACAAATGGGCAGCTCACAGACGGCGGCATAGTAGCCATAGAAGAGACAACGCTCCATTTCATCAACGAGTTGTGCATGGCTTGGCAACGAGCCAGGATAGTTAAGAGCTTTTAGCGTCTGGCAAAGGCTTTGATAATAATGATCCAGCAACTGATCCCGCTGGTTCAGCAGCACGTCCAACTGCAGACTGGTGTAGAACAAAAATTGCAGATCAATTGCCGGGCTGCCAATAAAACAGTTTTGGAAGTCCACCTAAGAGAAAAACGGTTTTTTCTTAAATTTCCAATTACTTTGTTGTTTCCTTATTACTTACAAAAATCGCATTTTTCTTTTCCGAATCGATCATCATATTATTTATCCAGAGATCGCCGTGAGTTATGACCGGAATAGCGCTGTTCTTGGCATCGACCATTGAACTCATCCGCCTCGAATAATCCTCTGGCAGTTGAGCGCGCATTTTTGCGGCTATTGGAGCCATGCCCGGCATTTTTTCCACCAAATCAGCTCCATAGGCCGTGCCATCCAAAACTATGATTTTGGCAAAGAAATCAGTGACACCTTCGGCATAATGGGAGGGCGACAATTGCGCGACCAGCTCCGGCTGCTCGTGCAACAGCATCATTGAGGCGGCATGGAACTGCGCCAATTTGTGCACACAAATGCAGGCAACATCGAAGGTCAAGCCAATACGGCGGTTAAACGAACCATATCCTAATGCGCCAAGATCCTCCAGCAAATATACCTCCTTAGCTGGACCACGATCCGCGAAAAGGCATCTAAATATGTGGTTTGATTAAAATAATTACAAATTAAGAATTAACAAGAGTTCACTTACTCAGCGCTCAACTTTCGCCCCTCCAGCGGCGCCTTCTCCAAAATCTGCGCCATAGCGGGCAGTATCTGCTCGAACATGAGTTTCTCATTGGAGCCCACCTCGGCCACCATGGGCAGCATATCCTTCAATATATAAACTCCCTGCTCTAGCGGCGCATTTTCGCACTTGCGATACGCCACTTTTATCCGATAGATGACGCTGCAAAAGTTTTCGCCGCGCTGATTGAGCACCTCGCTGTGAAAACTTTCCACACGCAAGTTTTCGCTTTTGTAGGCACACGCCAAAGCTTTTTCTATATAGTCGGAATCACAGTGCGTTGGGGTGGCTTCCACCTCTGCTTTCTCTGTAGCCCGATCCATGGTTTTTTCTCGCTATTGCTGCTCCACGTCCGTCGGCGGCCAGTTGTTCCGAAATACTAACCGCTCAAACTTATGAATTTCGCGTTAGCGTTTACTATAAATACGAGCGAACCCGCCGCGACGAAGCTTATCACTCATGAATTTTACTCGTAATTTAAGTAGAACAAATGTTTATCGGAATTACTGATAATTTGATGGACGCAATTTCATAACATTGTTCAATGGAGGGCGAAAGCTGCACTCTTTCTCTTAAAAGCGGGAATACACTGGTAACCAAATCGGAATCAAACATTTCATATAAAAATTAAAACAAGTTTAACTAGAAGCGTGCTTTTAATGATATTTTCACAATGCACAATCTTAATTCAAGGCAAACAAAAAGGGGGTAAAGCTTCGCCGTAAAATCAAAGAGCTTAGTCTATTAACTTTTAACGCTTCGGCATAATTGATGATGTTTGTGAAATAAACAAGTGCAAATAGTAAACTTGAACTATGATCACACACACATACACATCGATGTGACAACAATATTATAAATATAGATTCGAATGGTCGAAGAATAAATACCCTTATATTATTTTTAGAGACAATCCACAAACAAGACAAACAATGTATGAGCTTTAATAAAAACTAATTATAGTCCTTTAATTATAGAAGTTCACTCCATTTTATATCATTTGGCGTTGATGGTTCGGTTCACGGTTCGAACCAATGACAATTATTTGGTTAGAAAACCAGGTATGCAAATCATTCTAGTTCATTACTTTACATTTAAAAATAAATTTGTACAATAACAACTTTTCTGAGGTTCGGATATTTGGGTTTTTCTCTGGATTTAGGTCATGCAAAAGGTTTTAAGTTTATTACACAGAATCTTGATATGGTACAAGAACTTTTCGTATTCACTACAAATTTGTACAGGGTGTACAAGGTATAAATGGATTTACTTACTATTATAATGGTTACAGCTGATTGATCAGAGCTTGGCACGCAACTGCGGTTGTTGAATTGGTAATTTGAAACACGAATTACAGTAACACAGTAGAGCCAACACACCACAGATTTCACTGCATTAAATCATATATTACCGGTAATAATTTAATAATAATAACTTTAATGAGTCAAACTGTCCCGTCGTTCTGTAGAGACGCGAACGCGATTGTAGGTGAAAATATATATCGATATTTGTAGGCACACAGCTGATCGGCGTCTTAATGCGAAGACGCGCTTCACTGAATTATTTAACTCAAAGCGAGAGCCTTCATGACTTTATAATATATAATAACTGTACACAACACAATACATAAGCAAAAAATTTAAAAAATAAGAAACTTCAATTTACAAATTAGCAATTATTTTACATCAACAAATGCCGCACCACTTATTGTACAAGCTAGAGATGTATCGAGTGGTTCTGAATAAGTTCGATTGAATCAATTCCGTTAATGAACTACATCCTAGTCTTTGGTTCATTGGTATCTTTGTATTTTTGTTGTTTAATTTGGTTCTTTGAGTCCCATTACGACAAACAATATTTAGTACATGAGATTTGATAAATATATTTAACCCAAAAATATCCCATATTGCGTAATTGCATTTTTTAATATTTAATATTGAGGCGGTTTTTTAAATGTGTCTAAGGTGCACAAAACGAACGATACCGTGAACAAAGCGAATAGCAAACTAGTGAACTATTCCTTCGTTAAGAAAAATTTAACAGAACTTACTCTTTGAAATGAACTATTATGCACATCTCTAGTAAATGCAAAACCAAACATTTGTGATACACGGTAACACTGATATCGCTCGTACGATACTTGCCTTGTACGTCGAAGCCCTTTTATCGGCATGTGCGTCTGCGGCGCATTTTACAACACTTGCAATTAACCTCAAATCGTGTTCCAAACCGAGCTCATAGAATTCTTGTTAATAAACAACATTTATTAAAGTTGACTCCCTTGGCCGCACATGGCCAGCGACACTGCCAAGCGGCAGTCAACGATGCCAGCCAAAAAAGTATCCGCAACAGCGCAGCCAGCCGCCGTACCTAGCAACAATGCAGCGACGGCATCTGCAACATCCGCAAATCCGCCCCTCACCAACGTGTCCAATGGAATGTCGCGCCTAACTCCAGCGCGGGACTTGACGCTGGGAGGGCGCGGTGCCGCAGCGACCGCAAAGAAGGTCTTTGCGCCCAATTTGAATGCGGTGCGCAACAAGAACACGTGAGTAGTTTGGCGACAGCTGGTTGAGGATTCACACTAACCCAACTGTTCCTTTTCCACAGTAATGTTAAGACCTCCAAGGACTTTACGCAGCCACGTGGTGGTAGGCGCGGTGGACGTGGCGCAGCGGGAGCAACACGTGGACGTGGCGCTGGCAACGGCAACTCGACACTCATCCAAACCACCGGCGTTTTCTCGGAGGGAGCGGGCGCGGTGCATTTGCGCAAATCCTCCAGCGGCGGCTCGAGCTATGCCCGTGCCGGCGATGAGGTGGCCATATCGCGTAAGCGCACCGATCGCAAGGATGATAAATCTCAGGAACAGCGCGTAAAGGATTTGATTGGCAGCGAGGACAGCGACGACGGCGAATCCGCCAGTGATAACGAAATAGAGCTTGATAAGACTGAATTGGCCTTTAATCCGGTGATGCTAACCGAAGGTGAGTGCAACTGAACAAGAAATAACTGAGTACAAATTCAATTCTCCTTTTAGGACTCTGGAATACGGAGAAGATCAATGTAAAACAGGAGGCAGTGGCCGCATCAAAACAAATGGCGGATGAACCGGGTTCGAAAAGTTCTCATTAGTGAATTAAACAAAAATGTAAAAAATATTTCTTACAGCAGAAGCTGTGGCACAGCACCTACAGAGCCTGCACGTGGCTAGCCTGGAAGAGCCGCCCGCACAATACGGCCGTTATCCGCGTAGTATTAGCGCCTTTCTTGATGCGCCACAGTCGCAGCTTTTCATCATGCAGCTGCCCAACGTGCTGCCCTGTGTGGCAGACGATGTTGAAGACGTGCCGGCAGCCGCCGAGCAGCTAAAGGCAGTGGATGGAAAGATGGAGCAGCCCAGTAGCCCAATGTCTGCAGGCGCCGGCAGCGGTGCGCCCAAGCCCAGTCTATTGGCACAATTGGAGGAAGGTCAAATTGGCAAGATATTGCGATATCGTTCGGGTCGCGTTAAATTGCTGTTGGGCGAGACGCGCTTCGATTTGGACATGGGCCTCGAGTCGGGTTTTCTGCAGGTACGTCCAAATTTCAATTCACATTTAGAAAGTTTCTTATGATTTTCGCTCGTTGCAGGAGATCATGTCCATCAATAGTAATCGGGAGCAGCGCAGCGGCAACATGATAAACCTGGGGCCGGTCCAGGCCAAGCTGAAGGCCACGCCCGACTGGGTGCATCTCTTTGAGCAGCAGGAGGCAGCCGAAAGGCAATCAATGTCCACGGCAACAGCTATGTCCACAACAGTCACGAGTGCTGCCGCCACGTAGCATTGGACTATTGCGAGGTCCTTGTTTTCTTTAGTTTTAGGCTAGGAGCATATAATAATTTTGTAAATAGACCAGCTAATTCTAAGTTATTTAACTGCATTGATTACGAGTAAAAATGAACTCTTCTTTAATATAAGAACAAATGTTTAGAATTAGTTAGTTAGCGTCTGTGTGCCACGCCCCCTGTACATGTTGCCGCCCAGGTCGATGGCATAGTTGTGATCCACGGGATTGGCCAGTGCCGTTTCGATAGCTGCATCCAGTTGTTCTCGCGTGACAAACGTCTTGGACTGCTCGATTTCGTGGCGTATACGCTCTGCGGCTCGTTCGCGGCGCTCCTCGGCTCGCAGTTTGCCCGCGTCGAGGCACTCCTGGACGTAGGCCACCTTCGCCTCACGCTCCTTGGCCAGACGCACATCGCGCTCGCTGGCAATCTGTGCATTCCAAGCGGCATTTACTTCCAGGCAGCGCTGGAACGCGGCCTCCTCCTGCTCGGGCGTCAGGACTATGTGATCCGCCGTGGACGTTTCCTCATGACGCACCACCTCCGCCCGGAGGTACTGACGCACAGAGCGCAACTGGGTTCTAGTAAGCACACAATTAATTAGTGAACGTAATTATATTTATTTACACTGGCTTACTTGTAGTGATTGTTTAGCCGCATCAACTCCGCGCGCTCCTCCTCCGTTTGCTTCTTCCGCTCTGGCACGCGGAACACTTTGCTCTTGGCCACCGGCAACCAGCGCGGCTTGCGTCGCCAGCGCACAAACTCTAATGCAAAGTTGTTGCTGCCCGTTTTGGCGGACGCCACAACTGACGGACTGAACAATTGACAGCCTGCGCGCAACATGTTCGCTTATATTTACGACTTACTTTTAGAAACTTAATTTTTAATTCATTAATTTCGCGTTGTTACGGCATCAAGTCACGTTCGATAACACAACATGAGCTATCGATAGTTCTCATACCTATTACATATTACAAATCGCTGAGTTTGGGGTATAATGAGTTTTCAAACATATTTGCAATTTATTTAATGTTTGACAAAAATGCGCTAATAATATGAACATCAGTAAATACAAAAAAGAAAAAAGATTATGCTGAAAGCTCTAATTTTGTAAAAGAAAAAAATGTATATATAAAAAATCGTTCTATTTATTTTAAATAATTTATTAAGTGTTTATATTTTATAAAAAAAAAGTTTTTTTTCATGTATAATAAACACGTACAGGGTATCCTCTAGTGTGTCGATCAGTTTTTACTTGTATACCATCGTTGTTATTACTATCGTTTTTAATATCGGTGTGCGACAGTGCGCAATTGTAGTATCGATTAATTTGCGACAACATGTCATCAAGGAAACTATGGCAACATTTCAAACAATTTGCTTTTGAATTCCCTTCAATTGGAAATTCAACATTGACAAGCAGATTCGCATGTATCAGAATAGAGCCAGCTCAACATGGACAAGCCGCAGTTAATCGAACATTTGCACGAGGCCGTTAACTACACGGTGTACGATACGAAGTGGATACCGCTATCGGCCAAATTTGTGGTGCTTGGCTCGAAGCCGAACAGCCATGGGATTCTGGACATGTACGAGCTGAACGAGTCGAAGCTCGAGAAGGTGAAATCGGTGGAGAAGAAGGCAGCATTCAAGTGCGGCACCTTCGGCGCCTCTTCGCTGCGCAATCGCCACCTGGCCATTGGCGACTTCGAGGGGCGCCTCCAGGTGCTGTAAGTCAACCAAGAACTAGTAAAGAAAACATATATAAACAAAAGTTAATTCTCGCAGCGACTTGGAGCACCCGGAGCTGGCCGTGTACAATGTGAAGGCGCACAGCGGCATCATCAACTGCATCGATGCCATTGGCGGCACCCAGCTGGATTGCGGCGCACCGGAAATCGTGACCGGGAGTCGCGATGGCTCCGTCAAAGTGTGGGACATACGTCAGGGGCAGGAGCCCGTTGTGGACATATCGCCACCCTCGCAAATGGGTGACGGCATCAATCGGAGCGAACTGCGCCGCGATTGCTGGGCCGTGGCCTTTGGCAACACCTTCAATGCGGAGGAGCGCATAATTGCCGCCGGCTATGACAATGGCGATCTGAAGCTGTTCGATTTGCGTGCGCTGGCCGTGCGCTGGGAGGCCACCATTAGGAACGGCATCTGCGGACTGGAGTTCGATCGTCGTGACATACCCATGAACAAGCTGGCGGTGACCACGCTGGAGGGCGGACTGGTGGTCTACGACATGCGCACACAGCACCCGACCAAGGGCTTCAGCTGCGTGGAGGAGCGCAATGCGGGTCGCAGCGTGGGCACCAATGGCGTCATCAGTGGGCCCAAGGCCACTGTCTGGACGGTGCGCCATGTGCCGCAGAATCGCGATGTCTTTTTGACCGGCGGCGGCACCGGCTCCATACGTCTGTGGAAGTATGAGTATCCCGATCGACGCGTCATCGAGGATGCTGATGGCACCAAGGAGGGCGTCGCCGGCAAGCTGCAGATGATCAGCGCGGTGACACTGAGCTCCCAGCCGGTGCACAGCTTCGACTGGCACCCGGACAAGCTGGGCCTGGCCGTTGCCGGCGCCTTCGATCAGAGCGTGCGCGTTTTAATTACAACAAAGTTAAACACACTCTAGGATTAGATTAGATGTAATATAAATGCTTTAATAAAGAGTCTACATTATGTACAAGGAGGCGTGCAACTATGTGCGTTCCATGCGCTGCTTCACAATGCCGACGAGCTCTGTGACCTGCTGTTCCAGCTGCTGCATTTGATCCGCCTGCTCCCGGGGCACCTCCACCAGGCTGGCACGCTTGAGGGCATTCAGGCAGGAGGTGGCCGCCAGACGGCTCGAGTTGAGCTGCGAGGTAATCATGGCCTCGCTCTCGTCCGCCGCATGCTGCTTAATGGCAGCCACCGCAAGCTCGGCCACCTCCAGGCACAGACTCAGCGCCTTCTTGGCGTGCGCCGACTTCGTCTCCCAGTTCAGCTGCTTGGCCGTGTACGCCCGATAGGATTTGACCAGCCGCTCGGCCTTTTTGAGCGGCGTCGCCGCGACCAGGGCGGCCAGTTCCCAGACCATCGGCTCGTTGCCATGCTGCACACACTGCTGGCCCAGCAACTGGGTGATGCGACGCTGCAGCGAACTGGACATCGCCTCCGATGGGCAATCCGACTGCATTTGCCGGGCAATGCCGTACACGATGCGCGTGAGCACCTCCTCGTCGAGGAAGTGCTGCTTGAGCTCGCCCAGACGCTGATACGCACGCATCGCATCCTCCCAGTGACCGGTGTCCACCGACACCAGCATATAGTTCTCCCACACCTTCCAGTTGTTGTAGTTGCACTTGAGCGCCTCCCCGAGCAGTCGATGTGCGCGCTCCTTGTCGCCCAGCTTGATCAGAGCCTTGGCCAGATTGTTCCACGACTCGAAGCCATTGGGCTCCAGGTGCGTGTAGCCCAGATACCACTTGACCGCCGCCTCCCAGCGCTCCAGCTGTATGGCACAGTAGCCGCAGCGCAGCAGAATCGACTCCTGCAGCGCGTTGATCTCCAGCGATCGCTCGTAGTGACCGATGGCCTGGGCGTAGTCCGCGCGCCTGTAGAAATAGTTGCCCCAATAGGCCTGCGCCTTGCCGCTGGTCTGCTTGGAGTGGAGCCAGGCCTGCTCGTAGCACTGGGGATCGTCGATGGCATCGCCCAGCAGGCAGTAGAGCAGCACGGTGGGTTGCTTCTCCAGCTCCTGGCGTATAATCTCGGCGGCCTTGTGACGCAGCTCCAGGCTGGTGTAGCACTCGATGACCTGCTGCCAGGCGTGGATCTGCAGGCACACGTCCAGCGCCGTCTTCGTCATGCCCAGCGAGCGCAGCAGCTCCACCAGCTGCAGCTGCACCTGCCACTTGGGCTGCAGGCAGGCGGCAAAGCCGTACGACAACCGTGTCCGGAGCGTGTGCTTTTCAGCATTGTCCAGCAGCTTGACGCACTCCTCGCACTGCTTCCAGCTGCGCTCCACAGTGCGTCGCTGGCCCGACTCCTGCTGGCAGTTCAGCAGCAGCGCCGCCTGACGCACCTGAAGCGGCCCGTGCTGCTGATAGAGCAGCGTTTGCGTATACGGCTCCAGCTGCTCGTCCGCCAAGCGATCCTTCGGCTGTGATCGCTTCAGTTGCTTGCTGCAAGAGCGAGTTTCAATGGGATTAGAAAGAGGATAGATAGATAGATATATTACGATATCCGAATCGACCTTTACTTACACCTTGGCCAGCACCAGCGCTTGCAGCACGCTGGGCAGTGTCATCACCTCGTTATCCTTTGGCTCTATGAAGCGTATGCGCTCCAGACGCGTATCGTCCTCGAGGAGCAGCAGTTGGGGCAGCGTTGTTTGGGCATTGCTTTCGAGTGCCGGAGGCAGCTCCGTGTCCGCGGATTGCTGCACAACTTTCAGGCAGAGTTGGGGCAACGGCTTCTGCTGAAACTTGGTGCGTACGCCGAGCAGACCCTCCACCTGCAGTGTTACCTGCAGATGCTCGCCCAGGTCGGCCAGCGTCTGGCTTGCCAAATCGGAGCGATGGAACTGCAAATAGCCATTGGCCAGCTCGAGCAGCAGCAGCGCCTGCAGCTCCTTTTGCCCAAAGGCGGCCAGGTGGGGACGCAGCTCGGCAGCTGCCAGCTTGAACTGCTCGTAGAGAGCGCTGGCCAGGTCGTCGAGTGTGTGCTGATGCAGGCAGACCAGCCGCAGACGCCACCAGATAAGCAGCTGTGGAACATTCAAAAGAGATAAGAAAAGATTCAGATGCATTCCAAAAGAAACCAACCTTCGATGTGGGCTGGGCAGCAATTAAAGCTGCTAGCATTTGCTGTGATATAAGCAACAATTGCGGCGTCTTCACATTGGGATTGAGCTCCTCGCCGCTGGCCTTTAGCTGCTCCTGAGCAGCAGCCTGATCCAGGCCCAAGTTTGTCAGCATTTCTGTGCAGGCTGCTAGCTGGTCGAAGGGTCCGGTGAAATTGTTTTGCACAAAGGCAAAAATCAATTGCAGGAAATCATTAAGTAATCCTGTTGCCTCCGCGTCGCTCTTCGGCTGCTGTGGATTGTCCTGCCAGCGCTTCAATATCGTCTGCAACTCATCCACCGTCCAAAGCTCCGGACTTGTCCAAAGTTTTCGCAGACGCTCATCGGCCGGCAAATCTGCAGTGAATTCGATAAATACTTATTGGCATTTGTTATGTGTATTCCCCGCTTACCCTCCAGCTGCACTGCATCATTGAAATTGCACAGAAAGTATTCGCTGAACGTTTCCTCTAGCATTTTCACATGAAATCTAAAACGTTTAGATTTCACAATATCTTTTTATACGTTAGCGTCCCACGTGCGCGTTAATCGTGCTCGAGTTTCAGTCACGAACGATAGAAAGTATCTGAGTTTGTACTTTTAAAGTTTGCACAATTAATATATAATATTTGCCAGCTAGTCTTTGTTGAATGACAATTGGCCGATTAAAATAAAAAACACAAAATAAAGCAGCCACCAACTGAATTACAAATCCGCCAATTGGGTGCAACAATCTGGAGTTATCGATACTGTTTGATTTACTTATCTAAGAAATTGTGGTGGCTGAACGATTTATTTTTAAGCAATTCCGTCCTTTTATTTTTATCTACATATTTAAGTTTTGTACATGCCTCTCTCATATTTATATGTATATTATATTTATATATTATTTTATTGTTAAATAATGCAACAAAAAAGGGCTTTGTCCGGTTAATATGTTAGTATTTTTAAATTTGTTACACTTTGGACACATTGTACAAGTTTAAACTCAGTTGATGTACACAGCAACGGAATTCTTTCTACTAGGCTTCCAAAAAAGTGTTTTTGGAAAAGTTAGGTATTGTAAGTCAAATAGTTGTATATTTAATGAAAGATAAAAAAGTAATTTAAAATATTGTTATAGAATTTTAATTTTAGCCTCTACTCTTTATATCAGGAGGCCAATTAATTTGAAACCCTTATAAGCTCATTAATGTTGGTTCCTAATTTTTTTTATGTTTATCGTATTCTTAGACCATTTGCATAATTGCAAGCAAGTTCAAATTTCAATTAAACCGTCTGGCGTCGTCTGCTGATAAAAATAAAATTCGAATTTCACAAATATTTCAAAGGCACATGCGGTGCACACATGAGACATTCGAGTTTCATTAGCAAATATATAGAAATATACAAATACACATACATATACAAATACAAATATAAATATATTATTGTATTTGAAGTGATTTTGTCGGTGTGCAGGGAATACCTGTGGCCAGACGCCCCTTCATTGCAATTACAATAACTTAGAGACATCCCCTATCTACAAATGTATGTGTGTGTGTGTGTTTATTTGTGTGCATACAAATGCCTGCATATTAATATGTACATTTACACTTACACAAAGAAAGCCGAAAGCTTTTTGCATTTTTTTACGTCGTAGCCGGCCGTAGCTTCTAAATTTAAATTTTACGGTCAAGGTCGAGTTTGCACCCGCTGTCGACGAGCACGCAGCGGTACAGTTAATAAAAATAAGAATATAAAATAAAGAACAATTTAGAAGCTTGATACCGAGAGATATTTCTAAATTATAAACATATTGATATATGAGTTAAATTCAATTTCCATTTTTAAGGTTCGCTATATTTGCATAGTTTTATTTATATTTGTCGACTCACATTTATTTATAACATTAAACTTTAACGTATTTGATATGCATTCGAAATTCAAATTTCTTATATTCACCTCAGCGCGCACGCTTAAGAGCTTTTGTTGTTTGCTCTTTGTTTCGCTCTTCTGTTGAAGCTTTTGCATGCTCAGTTTGCATGCTCTCTCTTAGTGGCTCTTTTAATCGTGGCGCGCTCTCTCTCACTCTCTTGCTTTTTGGCTAGCTTTGGCGGCTTTTATCACACTCGCTGCATGCCGGCACGGAGTGCACTCACATTGGCACCCTATTGGCGCATGCAAATGGAGTTTGGCTGCGTCAGCGGCACCTGGTTGCCGCGTGAACGTAATTATGACCCAAAACTGCTGCAGCTGTTGCAGCGAAAAAAAAATATGTTTGCCTATTCATATCAATTAATTCGCTCGTTTGTATATTTATATGATTCATTCAATGGAAATGCAAACTGCAAGCTTAATAAAAAAGAAAAAAATGTCGAAGCATGTCTAATTAATTTTTATTAAAATGTTTTCATATTTGAAAATATAGTATTTGTCATGGACTAAAATTTTACACTTTTACACAAATATCACAAAAATAATTTTTAAGTTTTTTTTTTAAATTTTTGATATATGCATTTTTGATATTGTATTTATCATAGACTACAATTGTACACTAAATATTAAAAAAAACTTACAAATTTTATGAAAATGTTTCTTGATTTCCCAATTTGTTACAGACATTAAAAAATCAAATAATGGTATTTTAAAATCCTATTAATAAAGGTTACCAAAATTTTTAAAAACATTAAAGAGTCTAATAGTGTAATTTTAAGCTCATAACATATTTGTATGCTTGATCCGTTTTATTTTAAGTTTTTAATTTCAACTTCCAAATTTGCATCTTGCTTAAATTGAATAATATAATTTATAATTATTACTTGGCAAAACCAGTTGTTAATTCATTTTAAACACTTACTGACTCACATTTCATTTGTTAATATATTATTATTTTTTTCTCTCTCAAGGTCACGCAGGCATTGTGTTTGTTATGGCAATAAATGCAAAAATAAATATAATTTTTTTATAACTAATTTAATAGCTGAAACAAAGACGTCAGTCGCCAGAAATTCGCAACAGTTATTAAATGATAGTACAATATATTTCTTATTGGCAATTTACCTGTCCGATTTTCACATTTTTCAGGCCCCACCAAATTGATGTCAGTGGGTTTTCATGTTAGTTAGTGGCAACATTTCCATTTTCACTTTCACAGGCCGCAACTTTCACAGCTGTGTCACTCGCCTCCTTTTCCATTGCCAGCCAGCAGCTTGTTGCATTCCACACGCTGCGGCACTCAGTTTCGGTTTCATTTTCACTATAGCTGGAAACTTGATGTTTTAACTAATCATGATTAGAATATGAAAACATACAGATATATACATGATAATTAAAATATACTATTTATTTATTTATTTATATACAATATTTATTTATTTTGATTGGTAAGCTTCAATCAATTTGGTAATTTTTCCAATCGACAGAATCAATCTTCATGCCACAGTTAAATTAAATAAATATATCTTTAGTATTCGTAAACAATTTTGAAAACTATCAACTAATTTTTTTTTTTATTTTAAGAAAATTTGAGCTGGTTTTATAGATAAGCACAAAAATTAAAATAAGGGTTTGGTCTCGTAGCCTATTCTTTTTTTTATAGAGAAAACGACGTACAGAGAAGGCGGAAAAACATTATTTAAGCAATCTCTTCTGCTCCGCTTTAAATGTGTTTGATTTTAGATTTCTTGGCATAACTGGTTTGATTGTCAACTACAATTGATGCTCACATGCTTAACGGCAATATTCGCTGAGGCGGCCGTAGAAGGCCAATCGAATAAATATTCATATTTGTAAGATGTCCATTCAATTGCCTAAATGCGACTAAATATGGGCAGCGCATGCTAAAAAGTTCTACGGATATTAATTTATTTCGCACTTAATTATACACGCGAGAAGAGCAGCAGAGCAGCAGAGAAGACGCTGACCTTGAGGCGCTGCCTTCGACTTCGAATTCGACTTCGCCTCTGTCGCTGCCGCTGTCTCTGCCTCTGCCTCTGTCGCTGTCGCTTCGACGTTTCTGGTTGGCGATCAAATAACGCGCCAGGCAACAAAGCAAATGCCAAAATCGTATTGATCGTAAATCCATAATACACTCGTACTCAAACGAGTACATCTACTCGTATTACCCATTTGCCAAAAGATACATATATATAAAAATATACGCTTTGCTTGGATTTATAGTTTTATATATGCACATGTTTATGTAAAGATTTTTCAAAGTTTTTCAAAAATAGTTTGTTGTTCTGAATAAATAAACTACATAGTTGCCCAAAGTGCGCAGTTTTTTTTCTGAATAGAGCGGTTTCTAAGCGCTGACAGCAGCGAAATCGAATGAATCCAGTGACATCACTTTCAATAGGATTAAAACAAATTGATGTCAGCTTTACAGTTGAATAGATTTCATATGATCTTTACTCTAAATGAATATTTCCCCCTTTTGGTCGGCTATAGATATTTTATTTTGTATATTTATTAAATAAATTTAAATGCATTAACATATTTCCACCTAATTTGTTATCAATGTGCTTGGCAGTTAACTAATTGCATTTCCCATTAGCTGTTTAATGTACCTTTAAAAATTCACACTTGTAGCTCGTTTAATTTCATAATAATTCCACCTGCAAACAAATATGAAACCTACTCAAATTTTGTTTTTTGCCAAGCCCCCTTCCAGTTTCTCCCAAATAGCCCCCAAGTTAACACACGCCATTAACCTGTTGTTCTAATACCCCTTACTCCGGGTACTAAGGTGTATGCATTCAAAATAAATCTTATATATCACTCTATTAATATGCACAATATTGTTTAAATGTATGAATAATAGTTAATGATTTCAATTTGAATTTGAATTTGAAATATTTAAGCAACATGCCCAACATTGAGCACAGGGTGTCACAAAACTGATCAAATTCTCGTTAAATGAAGCTAACTTGTTCTTGTTTGTGTTTGTTTTTTTGTTATTTTTCATTTGTTTTGTTCTAAGCAAAATTCGCATATTGACCTTGAACAATTATTGTTTATTAATATTGCTGTTTGTTATTTTTGGTGTTGTTGCTACAAACCTACCCATAATATACATAAATAAATATATACAATATATTTTTTTTGAGTTACGCGTTTTGCATACCCTGTAATCAGTAATATGGATAAGCAAAGTCAGCTTTAATATGAGCTTCAAATTTGAATATATAACAAAAATTGATAACTGGCAAGTTGTTCTTTTAAATATTCATTTACCTACAGGGTATTTGATAGCTCTCTCCACTCTATTATTCCCACTTGTTGTTGTTGTTGCTAGTTTCGGGTTCCGACTTGGCAGGCGTACGCCAAGAACTACTCAAAAAAACAACAACAACAAAAACTCGTTCTCGCCTAGCAACAATAACAAATACATTTCAACAAATGTACATTTGTAGATTGAATTAATCAATTCGAGACGCACACGTGTCAATATTTGTGGAAATGTTATTATATTTGAACGATCTGTAAGTCAAAAGTTCGACGTTTGCCACATCAAATTTTGTTTTCTGAATGCGCATTTTGACTTATGATGTAGCCACAAACTACAACAACAACAACATCTTCTCGCATTAAATAGAGCGGCAAATTAGCTCAAGGGGCAAGTTGGGCGATTGTGGAGACGCCCCAATTATTTTTGGCACAATAAAAGCTTTCTTTCTTTTCGGAGCACTCGCCTCTGGTTTTCAGTCCTTGAACCCGATACATTCGTATTCCTTGCACTTTGCACGCAGGCGTAGCCCAAATTGAACTTAAATCGCAGGCAACAATATAAAAATGCAATATCAAGTGCAGCAAGGTCTACTAAACTGCGCGACTATGGTATACCCTGTAAAACCATAAAACATAATTCAGCATTATGTTAATTTTTGATCCTGTTTCTGGTCTGATTTTACATACTTTGGTTTTATTATAAACGTGACTTACATAATCCCATATTTTGTCCGTTTAGCCGATATAACCGTTGCCCAAGGTATATATTTATAAATACAATCCGGTGTCAGGCACTTTATAATTTCCCCAACGGGTTCAATTCGCAAAGTCAGCATTTTATATTACAAGTGTTTACGTGGAATATATAAAGCGTTGCCTTCTTAAATATACATACGAGGCCTGTACCTTGGGTCAGTATTTAAAAACAATTTATTATATATATACTTATACCCTGTGGCCATGAAATTAACAATAAAGGGTATTAAACTGTTGAGTAATGAAAATAATAAAAAACTAAAGGATTGTTTTTAAAAAAATTAAAGATACAATTATTATCGAATAACTTCCGTTATATGCTTGCATAATAATACTCAATACTCTTGATGGCTACTTTCGTCCTGGGTATTTTCTAGTCGATCTTTAGAAAGCGTCTCATTTTAATTTGCAATTATTTGACAATTCTGTTGGTATGTAAAGGCAATTGAATTGAAAATACATTTGTCTATCTACATATTTATATAATTTATATATATTTATATTTACATATTTATTTTTGGGCGTGCATATTGCGATGTCGCATTTATTCATTCGTCGTTGCATTGTTGTACGTTTAGCGACAGTTACTCACACGTCGTTATAAGTACGTCAGTCAGCTCTCCCCCCTCTCCACGTTCACAATCTCTCCTACTCTACACTTATTCCCCATCCCCCCTGCCCCGTTGGTCGGTCGGCGATTGGTGTTGTTGTGAGTTATATTTGCGTCGACGCTCGAGTTTAGCGGCCCTGTGCGCGATTTCAAGGACGCGACGCTTTGTTTTGTTATTGTCTGGACTTTTTGTTGCTGCCTTTTCTTGCTCTCTCTCTCTCTCTCTCTCTCTGTCGCGCTCTCCCGCATGCTTTGCTGCTGCAGCGCGATTGCTGTTTAAAACAACAACAAAAAGTGCATTGAAATCACAATCAGAATTTGAATCAAGCAATGGAATTTTTAATATGTATATATTTTATTTTATTTTGATTTTTTTTTAAATTTGCTCGAACTTTGCATTTGTTTTGCTTTTGTCGCCGTGCTTTTTCGCATTGTTTATTTAGAATTTTAACGCTTTTTCGGGGCATATTTTATGGCCATCTTGATTTACTTTTGCCCGGCACAAGCAAAGCATATAACAAAAAAAAAATAAATAAATAAAATTATATTTGCCTTTGCCTTTTGTACATTCAAGGTTAAGTTCAAGGGGAGGTGCTGGTAAAAGTTGCCGCACCTCAGCGCACATAAATAAAATTTCTATTTATCTAATTAACAAATTAAACTCCGCAAATGCCGTACTGAATAATAAGCGATAATTTAGCAAATAATAAAAAAGTCAGCCAGACGAATTGCGCGCAAAAACAGCTTTCAAATGAAAACAGAATTCAAAAATAATCAAAAAAAAAAAAACAACAATATTCAGGTTTATGGTCAAGGACGCACGGTGAAAAGCTGCTAAGCAAACCACGATCCCCAAATGCTCTTTCTGCCCATTCAAAATCAAATTGACAACTCACATTTAATGCATTTTTCAAGAACTTTTCAGTTGAACTTGAGATCCCGTGAAGACCATTAGAGTTTTGGGCTGATTTATCAGCAGCTAACGAACCTCATTAAAAAGACTACAACAAAAAATATATAAAAAAAACCAAATCAAATCAAAATACATACAAATGTTTATAGTATTAAAAAAATCAACCGTGGGGGGCTCGTGCTTTTAATTAATGAACTGAACTTGGACGGAACGGACGTTCGACTAGTTTTCGGTTTCAAAAGCGGAAGTTAACACCGAATGCAGGTTGCTCTTATCTCGTTGCCCTGACGCAGTCAGCTGTCCGCCTTCGTCAACATCTTTGGCTGATTAGCCAGAGGGGGCGGGGCAGCAGGGGGCGGCAGCAGCTTAATTGAAAACGCAGACAAGTCAAAGTATATGCTAAATTTTTTTTTGTTTTTTTTTTTTTTAAAGCAAATTCTAATAAACGCGACGAGACCAAAGTAAAAAGGCATTAAAATATACACACATATACAAACAACAATAAAATACACGCACACATTTAAAGAGACAACAACAAAAATCAAACACAAAACGTTGCTCAAGGTTAGGGTTATCATATTGCCAAGATCAAGGCTATATGACTACTAAAGCGCTTGTTATAGAGACAGACATTTGTCAGTCGTTAGGCATATATACATAAGCATTACCCACACATGTGTGTGTGTGTGTGTGTGTGTGTGTGCTTCACTGTCATACTGTGCCAGACAGATCGTCGAAAGGTGTGCGGACATGCGAAGCTTCTGAAAACTGGCTCAGGAGAGAATTATGTATGTATATAGTATTTTGCCATTTAAACGTTGGAGATTTATGGTAATTTATATGTTTTTATAAACAATATTTATGTGTACATTTTGAAGCGATTAAGATATATATTTGATCTTAGATACATTCTTATATCTATTATAGCTTAATGCTTAATTAGCAAAACTTTAGAAGAATTGCAATTGAGATCAATAAAATATGATAACAAATATAATATTATTATAATGTGTTAGCTTTAAAACCCACAATCAAAGTTAAGCAAATTAAATACAATTTTAATTAATTAATTATACTATATTATACGTTTTTCTATGCTTTCATATATCTTGAAGCTACTCCTCTTATATCAAGTCAATCCAAAACTGGCCATGGTTAAATTTTTTGTTAAGTGGGTGCATATCACGTTTGAGTTTTATGGAAAAAATTACTGTTATTAATTCGATATCGATCCACATTCGATGAGCACTCATCAACATTGATTAGCTGGCAATTTATTAGAGTTTCTGCTGTGTGAATTTCGCTATGAATTTTGATTAATTTCTTGAGGAAGTCCATGATGAGGCTCCATCGATGTCATTGGGCGTTGCAAATTAAAACGGAATCGACAACATTAACAAACCAGCGAGGGCTGTGGCTTTGTGAAGTTTTTTTTTGTTTTTAAATTGTTTTAATCTATCTTTTATATTAGTATATCGGAAGTGGAGGTAGTTTATTCACGTCTAACGGTGTTTCGTGCACATGAATGAGTGTGCGCGAAGGAAAACTGGTTTCGATTCGTGGACCGTGTTGTCGATGAAGCTGTAAATGTATCTGTATCTATGTATCCGTATCTGTGGCATTAACTATATATGCGGGCGAGCGTCCAACTTGTAAGTGCTGCTACCATTCGTTTTGCTTTTCCAATTTGTTTGTACGTTTGTTCTGTCTGTCTGTCTGTCTGTCTGTCAGTTCAAGTTCAAAGCCCAACCCAAAGATCAGACTGAACTCAGTTGAGCTGATCTCAGCTCTTGACTCTTTGGATTGCTTCGCCTTCGGCAACTAAATAATATAAGTTAGCTAAGGTCAGTCCGCGGCTGTTGAAAATGTTTCGACTGTTTGTCGACGCCCAGATCCAAATATTGACTACTCGCTCTGGCGCTCCAAATAGCCGACAGAGCCGAGCGTATCGCGGAAAAACCTTCACCACCAACCTAAGCGGTTGCTGCTGCTGTTGACGGCGACACCTTGACTTCAATTCATCCTCCGCGCTTGGCAACCGAAACTTGACCCAATTTTGAGCGTGGAAAATATGCCGCTTTAAGTTTGTCTGGCCCAAAATTTAGCCATAATAATGTTTTGGCTGCCACTGCGGCCCCTGACCCTGAGCTCCTGTCGCGGTGATGGTGGTCTGCGGTTTCCACTGTGAGTCAGGCAGACGTTTATTGTTGTGCTCCAAGGCGGCTCACGTTTCAGCTCATTTCCTGTTTGGCTTTGGCCAATGCAGAGCCGGAGCCCCGATCCCCAGCCAGATCAAGATCAACAAACTCGGCGTTTGTTCGCTTTTGTAAACTGTAAACATGCGTTGACAACTCTCGTTTGTTGTTGCTATTGTTGTTGTTGCAGTTCTTATAAACAGCGACCTGGCAAGTGTCCGATAAGGCATCGAAATTGCACCAAGTATAAAAAATGGAAGGAAAATACACAAGTAGCCGCAATAATAAACAATAGCTCAGTCCGGAGAACTCGGGACCCCGGGAATTGTTAATGGACACCAAAGTAGCTTTGGCAGATTTACATCGCTGTCTTTGTTCCTCCACAATTCTATGTACTCATGTGTATTTATAGACTCTAGAAATGGGTTCAATGGCTCGTTGAGGCCTGACATGTTTTTTTTTTGCTGCTACGATTACGCCCACATTCCGATTAAGATTGTCACTGAGCCGCCATGTGGTGCTGCATGTGCATTACCAGGCAAAAAAATCTCAACATCCAACGATAATTGCCCGAATTATATATCCTGGGATTCTGTGGACAACGTGCCCCGCATAAGAAATTAAATAACCGGCAAACATTTTGCATAATTCATAAAGGGGTCGCCGTAAATCACACCCAGAAATTGAAGCCGCTGGCACCAAAGCCCAAAAGAAGCCTCTGCGGGCACTGAAGAACCGCGTTTTTTATTTAATTTTAAATATACGAATATTTATGTCAAGGCTAAGGCGTAAAAACACAGACTAAAGAGGAACCAGACTTCAGTGAGGAGCAACAGAAAATTATGTACGTAGGAGGGTGGAATCAAAAGTTTTCATACTGAGTCACCAGCTTCAAAAAATAAAATAAAAATCTAATTGAGTACGAACATATTACAAAAGCGTTAAGCAGAGAATCAAGTTTGTTTTATAAGTTTTACACTAAATGATTTTTCGAAATTTTGTTTTAGCAAAACTATATGGAAAAAAATTCAAAAAAATTTAACATCAGAATAAATTTCAATGCATGATTTAAGGCATGATTTTTAACAACGAATTTGCCACCCTCAAAATCGGCTTTTATGTTGATTTTATACATTTTTTGCAAATGCAAATGCAATGCAAACTCGCAATTTAATATTTAAAAAAATTTTTTTTTTTTTGAAAATGAGCAACAATCTTTTTTCCAAAAAAAATTCAAAAAAAAATTTTTTTCTTTAAAATCCATTCATTTTAAATGTAGAAACGATCTAAATGCAAAATCATGACCAGAATGCCATCAAACTTGAAAATCGGTTCAGTTTTAACAAATTTATGGATGTTTCAAGCATGTCCGAATATTTCTCAATTTTGGCATGATTTTTGACAAAAAATTCGACACCCTCAGAATCGGCTTAAATGTTGTTTTTTATATTACTTGTGACCAGCAAAATCGATTAAAAATAGCAAACTCAATATTTTGAATTTAAAAAAATTTTGTGTTTTTTTAAAAAAAAAAAAACCAAAGAAGAAGAAATCTTAATAATTTATGCTACCTTATCAAATCAAATGCTTTTCAGCATACTCCGTATAAGAAAAAGTGTGTATATCACATCATATCACATTGACCTCCCAGTAATACTTACAAATCAAAAGCATTTAATATGGTTAAGCATCCGGTGAGCCCACACAAAGCCAACTCTGACCACACAAACTCATCATCATCAATATGAATGCAGCCAAGGACAACTTGATTGACCGGAGTCGAGCCAGAGATCGTCGCCGGGTCGCATCGCCAACATATTTCCGGCATCAATATTCGGTTGTTTTTTTTTTGTCTTTTGTCTTTCGCTGCACTTATTAGCTGCTTCCTTTGCAGAACTTTGCGGACAAAAGAAAGATCAGTCCAGAAGTGGCAGCTGCAGACCCTGAACTTTGTCGCCTTTACAGCCGACAGCAGACGGAGTCAGTGGAGCTTGTGAGTTTCCCAGATTGAGATGCCATTGCCGTTGCCGATGCCACTTCCACTTCCACATCCAATTCCAATTCCATCTCTTTGTGCCTGCCACTTCCAGAGGCACTTGAGTTTTGCAGTAGCCTTTGGCTTTTGTATTTGCATCGCCTTGAATTGAGTGACTGAACCAATGATTAAACGCATTTCCTGTCCCCTCCCCCCCCCTGCAGCATGCCTTTGTGCCGTGGTCTGCGGTCTGCATAATGCTCCTAATGCATAAAGCGCACAAGGACCCGGGCTTCTCGGCACCCTTGAACCGTATATTGACCGCTTAATTAGGCCGTGTAAGCACTTCTTTCCGACATTCTGCTCGCTATTCTGCTTTGTATGCGTCAGACGTCTGCGTCTGCGTCGGCGTCGCCCTCGACGTCAACCCCTCGAAACCCCAAAAGTAAGTACAACAATGCCCAGCCGTCTGATCGGTCTCGGTCCCTCAGTCTGACCGTCTGTAGCCTGCCACGCGCGTCAACATTTTTAATTGTGCGCTGCATATCATTTGATATTAAATAAGTACACATACATATACATATTTATTTGTACATATATATTTATATATTTGCATATATTATGTCCAGTGACGTACAATGGCACTCTGGAGCCGTATATATAGTCTCGTATACCAACAAAGGCGTAGAGTCAATTGCGCCATGTCAAAGTCTTTGTCTTTAATACCCTTGCATACGCATTCAAGTTATAGAAAATTGATATCTGATTATTATCAGACAATATATTATAAAAATATTTGTCGTAGCTGACTTTATAAATGATTTTTTTTAGTGATTTATTCTTCATTGGCTGATCAAACTTCACTTAACAGAAATAGGCCAAAACTCAGATATGATCCGGCTTGCTAAGTAAATAGATATTTAAAAAAAAAAACGCACTTCATTAGAATTTTCATTTTCAAATTTTATACATTTCTATGAATTTTCCTAATTATAGTTTCGTTGCTCTTAAAAATAATAAAAGACGCCCGAACTTGAAAATATGTCACATAAGGTTGTCAAACAAATTCATATTCTTTTTTAATAATTTAATAACTATTTATTATAAATGAAAATTTTTATATTAAATTATTCCTTGATTTATTTAAATATTGTCAAACTTAATATGCCTATTAGGCAAATAAATAACCTATTAGGGAATAATATTATAATAAATTATATATAATAAGAAGATTTTACCTGCTTCACAGCCAAGCATAGACATAAATAAAAGTAAAATTTATATGTCCTTGAAAATGTTACACATTTTGTAACCAAATAATGATACCCAGTCCCTAAACAGAGGGTACACAAATAATTTCGGTTGACTTTTGTGCGTTGTTGATTAATTGTGCACTGTTGCATTAACGCGATGATTAAACGGCGGCGAATGTGCAAAGTTTGCTCATTATTCTGAAACTGATGGGATTATATATATTTTGTTATCCAAATACAAAGATTTATACAAAAATCCACGGGCATGAAGACTTCAGTGAACCCAATTAATTCGTTTAAATGTCGCTTTGTTGACATACGAGACCTTTTACATGGTGTGTGTGTGTGTGTGTGCGTGAGTGTGTGGGTGGAGTGGGCGCCCAACTAATTTGATACATTATTATTACAGCCACGACCGTGCACTTGACCCTCAACAATTTGCGTCAATGTCAATGCAACTGCCCCCCATCCGCACCCCCCTCTAACGGTTAAGCAACCCTTGTGGATGGGGGGTGTGGGTTAGGTAATTACTGTGCATGTTGCGACTGCAGCAATGACCTTGAACGGCGCTGGGCAAAACCCCGCACTCAGTTATACGAATGACCTTTTGAATGCAACGCCAACGGCAAATGAACGACATGATGAGGCCATCTCCCTCGCGCCGCCTGTTACTAAAAATAAGCTCAGCGTGAAAAGCTCATGCTGAAGGTCAAAAACCCACCCAGCAGCTTCAGCAGACCCAGCTGTGGCATTAGCGCCACTCAATGAGGCACATGCAACTGCCGCGTGCGCAAGTTCAAGTGCAAGGGTTGCCATTGCACCCGAACAGCCATCATTGGCCTTGTTGCATGCCAGCGCCATTCCTGCCGCGCCCCAGCCTCCCCACTGCATTGACGCACTGACCCTGGCCGTGAGCGTCTCAGAGTGGGCGTGTGCCACACGGCTCCATTGCCATTTAGAACACAATTTGATGTGGCTCTTGCCGGCCGGCCGGCCGGCCGGACTGTTGGCCTGTTGGCCAATGGTCTCCATGGACACTATTTATAGCATTCTGTCCAGCTTATTGATGAGCCTGGACTTAAGCAATGCACTTGCTTCTAATTGCAACTCGAGTTTGTTTGTTCACTTGCGTCAAAGTTGGGGCAAAAAATACACTCCACGAAAAAATTTGTTTAAATTATTAGGATAAATTGTTTTTCCTCTTATTAAAATTAAATTAAAATTATTAAAGTTTATGGATTTTTTTTTCAAGCTTAGATTTTGTTTTCTTTATGAATTATTTGAAAAATTATAAAAATTTTCTTGTTTGTTTGAAATACACAAATTAGGTGGGTTATTTACCTGTTTTGGCGTGCTACCAAATTATAAACCGGATACTATTTCCATATTCCATATTTTAATATATCTTTCGTATGTGAACTAATAACGTATTCAAATTGATTACTATTTATCCAAATGTCAAATTTTTAAATAGTATACTCCCATTAGAATAATTACAAGGTTTCACCGTGCAGCACTTAAGTTTCATTCTTATTAAATATTCAACAGGCAGTCTAAGCAAATATTTTACTTTAAAAGTTTTGTCACCATAAATATTTAAATTTCTATTTACGTTCTTTACGGAACCTGTTTTCCGAATCTTTTTGAAAAGAGTAAGTCCTTGCAAAGTTTTTAGTTTTGTTTTATAGTTATATTAGAATCTACCATGTACTAATACATAGCTATTTTTCTGGATAATTATTTTAATTGAATTATAATAGTTAAATTAACTATGATAAAGCAAATGTTAATTTTATCAGTAACATGACTAATTGGCTATTAATATGATAATTTTGTAATATGATTATTAACAAATTGAAGCAGCTGAACATTGGATACCATAAAATAACATTATATAACTCCGAGTAAAGTGCGATTTATGCACAGTGTCCACATCCTTTGCAATTTTTTTTCCTTTCGGAGCATGAGTAAATTCTCAAGTCAAGCTAAAAATCTCATAAGCCTGTCAGGTATTTTTGGGTGGTAAACCGCTTCTCCTCTACCCAATGCAGACAAGTTAATAAAACAAAGTTGAACGACGACACTAACTAACTTGACTTGGCGATAATAAGCCACCCAAAAGTATCGTCCTTTTGTTGACCTTTAGAAAATATACCGTTCGGCAATCCTGTGTGCGTTGGCTCGCAGCCTCCGATTTCAAGAAAAGAGAGAAGGGGAAAGTGAGAGCAGAGAGAAGTGAAGAAGAATCATTTAAAAATCAAATCAAAGTCACGCGCCGCAATATGTAATCAACAGTCGACCCGTGTAGCAAGCATACGAGGGAGGGGGGGGGGGGGGGGGGGGGGAGGGGGGGGGGGGGGGGGGGGGGGGGGGGGAGAACAGAGACAGGCAGCAGGCAGCAGGCAGCAGGCAGTAGGCATGGTGTAGCAGAGGGAAAGGACCAGGTCCAGTCGAACAATAAGCAGCTCCATGCGCCGCTAAGTATGCAAAGAATGACGGCAGAAAGAGAGAGGGAAAGCGAACCCAGCTCAGTCACACTCAGTGGCCACGTGTGGGCTGCACGGAAAGAGGGCGGGGGGTGGCGCATTGGCAGTGTCAAAGCGAGAAATCCTTCGGCTTTAACCTTGAACTTCACCGTTGCTAAGGCAGCACGAGGTGGCAGCTTTCCGCTGCTGCCACTCGTGCTGTCTCTTTTCCGCCGTGCTTTTACGTTAACCTTGCCGGGATCCGTAGTGGCCGAGTCCTTGAATGCGTTCGCCTACGCTCCATCCCCCCCTCCCCCATATGTCTATGGAAATTTTTGCCCGCTCGCCGTTGTTTGCCGTCTCGTTCCCGCCACAAAGTTGAAGGGCATTTAACGTTGATTGACGCTAAATAATAACGGCATTTTGTAAAGCCTTGGGGCCTAATACCCCTAAAAGCTCTCTCTCTCTTTCGCCACCCCAATACGGGGAGCGTGTTGCTCTCTGTTGAAATGCCGAGAGCTTTGCCCAGCTTTCCCTAGGTTGACTGTACTTCTGTGACACTGCTCGAACTTTTGCCTTGGCATTGCACGCGCTTCAACTTTGCTCGCCGCACTCTCCGGCAAGGCCGCCAGAAAGCTCATTGCCGGAGAGAAAGCTCTCTCTCTCTCTCTCTCTCTCTCACTCTCTGTTGCGCATTTCATTTGGTATTTGGGGCCGTTGGCTGCCTTTGGCGCCTGTTACATTACCAAACCCAAGTGCGTCATCTCTATTGTTGTCGCTATCACTTGGACTGTTTTGGACCCTCCCCTCCCTTATCACTCTTCTGGACCAGCCCACATTAATGAGCCTAAAACTCGCGCCACGCAAATTCAATTTGCATTCTAAATAATATGAGACTTTTTCCAGGAAATGCGTAAAACCTGCCCAACCAAAATGCGGCTCTCCACGTGCGTAAAAAGGCGCGGACTTTTTGAAGCCTACTTCTTTGGAAAGTTACTTACTTATAACCCACCCGTTGGCCACCCCCACTTTTTGTCAGGCAGGCTTAACGCGCAATTTGTTAGCCGCCTCGTAAAAGTGCCTTCCAGGGAGAACCAGGGAGAACATTTGCGGGCCGCACTTTTGTGAATGAAGTTCGAAGCTCGTTTACGCGGCGTTAAAAATGCCGAACATCTCCCTGGGAATGTGCGAGAATGTTCTCCCTTGGTGCCCGGCGGCACCTCGGCTAATCAACTGCGCGCAGCGTAGGTCAGAGTTGCGCCCACAATTTTGGGCTTGTTTATGAAGCGTCGCTATGTATGGCCACCCCCGTTAAGTTGTCCTTGTTAGTTTGTTTACTGTTATCCTGGAAAGTTGCTGTACCACGCAAAACAAATACTGAATTCTTTGAAAGCCTTAATCATGTTTCAACAATTGCAAGAGCTTTAGCATGAGGCTTACCATGAAGTTTAGCATGATGTTTTGAATAAATCTGCTTAGAAGTGTTGTTAAATATTATTTTAAATATAAAAGAAATTGTTTTATTATTTAAATTTTAAAACTATAATAAACTAATCTATACCGAAGGATCATTGTTTCAAATTTCTTACATTTAACAAATAAATTGCCTAGAAAAAAAAATGGGTTAGTTTAGAAGCTGTAAAAAATATAACTAGGTGCTTCTCAAAAAGTTTTTTTGAACAAATATAATTTTGTATATAAGGTTAGGTTTTTAAAAATCTTGTAAAACAAATTTTCGTATTTATAATCAATTTCGTATATATTTCAATTAAACGTTATAGACTGTACTTTTTCTCATAAATTAATTAACGCTTCTTGTTTAGCTTCATTAGTTCCAAGTTTCTCTCTACCCTGATCGTTTACAAAATCCTTTCTTTGTGGAAAACTTATCACAAATCAAAGTTGTGCACCCTTTACAAGTATTATTTTTTGGTGAACACTTTGAACTTATTATCGATTCCATGTCAAGTGTTTGCCCTGAACTTACGCTTGGTCCGCTTCAGTGCTCCAATAATTTGCTGGCGTCTCCGTGTTTTCTGGCAAGCAAAAAGTCACCCTTGAAATGTATTTTTGAGGGCGCATTTTGTCTCTGACTTTGGTTGCCAGCTTCCGGTTCCAGCAACAAAATGCGAAAGCTTCCGGCAGGCAAACGGTTACCCCTGGCACCTCCCAGCTCTCACAGTTCCCAGCTCCCATCTCCCAGCTCCCGCACACGCAAAACTGACTCACTTCCAACACGTGTCTGGGGCATCTGGTGTGGGTTGGAATAATTCGATGCGGGGGCGAGGCCTTTGGGTGGGTCGGTGGAGCCTCAGCCTGTCCGGGGCATTGGCTTGGATGCTCGGCCTGATGCGCAGTTGGAGCTTTGCGTTTTGTTTTTGTTGTTTTGTTTGGTTTTGGTTTTGGTTCTTTGGCGCTGGCAAAACTTCAAGGTTAACTTCCTGTTGTCATTTGGCACCCTTGCGCAACGTTGGCCAACTTGCGCCGGCTGCCACAACAATCTAAGACGCCATATTGTTGCCACTGCCATTATGTAATCCCAGGCCCAAAATGTCGCCCACTCCAATTGCTGCGTAGGCGTTTCCGCCTTTCCGTGGGTTCGTTCAACTCGCTGCTGCTGCTGCCATTAATCTTGCCACTCCCACAATTCCGGGATCGCTTAGCCACTCTCCGCATACTCTCTCCCGCTCGAATTTACCCATGGGTCATCGTACGATAGCCTCGCAATATGTTTGAGGTCAATGTCTTGGCTTTTCTCGCTTCCGCTCGCAGTTCCGCCCACAACATTAGCATTACTTTCGAATAGTTTAGGTTTAAATGTTGCTTTGACATTCACATTAAATTGATTCACTTTTTTTTTGGTGCTTTATTCAAATGTTGTGTGTGGGTGTAGCTAAAGCCGCATAGATAATTCATTGCTGACCTTTAACGCAGTTTCTAGAAATAGCTAAGGTCATGACCTTTTTTATGTACAAACATAAACGTTAGATATTAGGTAATGCAAAAAATATTTACCAGTATATTTGCTTTTGATTTCCATTTAAGTTTCCCCCCATTTCCTGGCTTGTGGTTTCCCCCTCAAATTCTAGGGAAATCCAGTGATCCAGTGACCCATTTTGACCGCAACGCATAACAAACAGAGATTTCTCACGCTTCACATCGCGATAATATCTATGTTATTCGTAGCTTCTTCTCGGAAATAAACACTTTTGTTGTTTGTGTCCATTGTGCACTATAAGCAAGAATTTGTTGTTTGTCACATAAAAAGCGCATACGTTTTTTTTTATAATTATCTTTATGTAATTGGTTGTCAGCATTTGTTAAGTTCAGTTCGGTTGCTTGTGCCAATTTCAAGGTTTCAGCAATTATTCAATACACAAACCGCCCCCTTTGCCCCGCCCCTCGTCCATGTTTCCCGCACCCGCAAATGTGCCAACATCAACGGGTTTGTGGTGTCGTTGGCGTTTCCTGGAACTGGCCCCAGCAAAAATGTAAACAGAACTACGACAAATAATAAAATATACCAACAAAAAAAATATATATAGCTCACAATTTTCAGTTTTCACGCTTTCGTTGCATGACGACGTTTCAAGTTCAGCGAAATGCCAACTCAGGCAGGTCGAAGGGGTCTCTTAACAGAGGGGGGCGGGGCGGGGCGGGGCTGGACTAGGGGTTCGGCCAATGACCAATGTCCGCCAGTCGTGGCCGAGACAATTGCGACGTTGATGACGCACTCGAAACTGCTGAGACCCGCACTCGACACTCGCGGGCAGCGTGAATGACCCGTGGGCGCTTTGCCACCGGAAGGGGGCGGGGGGGAGCTGGTCTGAAATGCGAGTCTTAACACAATTAAAATAGTGTCGAGCCAGGCATGTGGTCATTGATTGGGCGGTCCCAAAACGCCCATTCCTAGCCCTCTTCATTTCCACTTCCACTGGCGCTGTCAGCGTTTTTGTTTCTTTTGTAAATATTTAACAAAGATTATTCTAGGCAGCATATAATTGAAATGGAAATTTGTCACACTGCTTGCTCGCCCTGACCTTTGCCCCAATGCTCAGGGGGGCCCAAGTGGGCTGCTTTGTTTATTTGTTGTCATGCGGCTGACATTGAAATTTGTAATAGTCGGTTGTGTTTTTTTTTTGTTAATACTACGTAGTATTTTAAGGGTTATTCTACAGTTAAGTATTGAATGGCGTTTGTTTATTAGAATTAATTTTATTAGGTGTGAGTTTTTCAGAATTGCATGTTTATGTAAAAAAGCATTTTACTGTTTGTCGTAATCGGAAATAGTGTTCTACGAAACTGTTTATTTACATTCGCAAATTAAGTTTATATTTGCAGATTTTTACAAATTTACAAATTATTTATAACATGATTTAAATTAAATTTGTTAACATGGTTTAAAATATACAAATTTTAATGTCAAATGATTGCTGCTCTGAATAATTAAAAAAAAATAAAATAATTAAAATGAAGCAAAATTAACATAAAACTAATTTTTTTTTTTAATTTTTGTTTTTATAAAATTTGTCATTTAATTAATAAATTGCTGCTTAAAAAAAACATTATTTTTTTTTACAATATATAGTAAATTTTAGTTTTATTATATTAAGCATAGAAATTTCTGTTAAGCTTTGACCTCGACTTGAACTTTAACGGTAACTTAGACTTGTCTCTCCCCATTACATGTAGTTCATTCTGCTAACCTCGCATTCCTTGTTGCGCCTCATAAAGATGCATGCTTCACATCTGCCAAAAAAACAAAAAGAAGACAAAGACAAGTTATTTTGGTGCAGCTGTTGCCGTTGCGAACGCTTCACTGGCCAGTTGATATTTGATATGGCCTATCACTTCTTCTTCGTTTTTGCATTATGGTAAGAGTCGTTTCGGCTTTCGTTCAGTGACCTCTTTCAAAAGCAGCGCCCAAAGAAAGTTGTGCGGCGCATGCGTCACGTCCAAAATAGCCGAAACTGTGAAAAGTGTTTTTTTTTTATAGAAAATATCATAGTTATGAATATGTGTGTGGTAGACTGTGCTCGATAACGATCATTTGGGGCCCAACTCCGACTTCAACTTCACTTCTCGGTGACCTCAATAGGCAAACAGCATTCAAATCTTTTACTCTCGGCGCTCAACTCTCACTTTTGCCGATCGCCGAGGGCTCCATTCGGAGTTCGTTTCGCGTTTGCGGTGAAAATAATTCAAATTTTGGGTTCAACAAACCCGCCCAAACTCAATTGGGAGCAATGACACCCGTTGCCAATGCATTATGATGATCATAATGCTTATTGTCATCATTGTGTGCATAACTTTCTTTAAAATTAAAAAAAAAATAAATAAATAAAATAAGAAGAAAACCAACTGAATTCTTAGCATTTTTCACTTTCTTTTTATAATTAGTTAAACGTTTCAACTCGAATCGGTTCAGTTCAGAAAGGCTCGCTATAGTTTTTCGAGTAGGGTAATTGATGCCCACCTACCGTAAAAAAAAACCAAAATGACCAAAAAATAAAAAACAAGAGTTGAACTTCAGCTGGCGAAAAGAAAGTGTTGAACTTTCGTGATCTTCGGTCGCTTTTGTCTATGGCTCAATTTGAAATTTGTATTTATCGTGGCGTACATTGAATTGCTTTTAATGGGAAAAGTGTTGTAGACCAGCAGATATTTTTTTTGGGTGTGTGTACCGAAAAAAAACGAAAGTATTAAAAATCGTCTATACGAGCTGATGAGGTTTCGGACTTTGCAACTCAAGGCCCTAAACAGATGCTGCCTGCCGATCGCAGCGGGTTCCCCAATGTGTATTACACGGCACTAAAACAGTAAACAGACAGTTAACAGTTGGCTGTCTCAAAAATTAATGTCATCTTTAATATTTTTAGTGGCTCTGACCGACTGAGCCAGCGTGCTTTAAGCCTTGAGTCCCAGGCCCTGAGAACTCAGCGTTGGAGCCTTGAGGGCCAACGCGGGCCATTAAGAAAGTCGCCGGCTGCAAAAAGTTAAAGGGGCACAGGATGTCGATGTCTTTATTTCCGTAACGTCGCAAGTTTTTTTAGGCCCCATTTTATTATTATTGTTTTTTTTTTTTTTTGGAGTCTGCTCCTGACACTGGTTCTGCGGTGGCAACACCAGTTGCATTTTTTATGCGCTTGCATAAAACAGTTTTTAAATGCCTCACTTGGCCAGGTTGATGTGTCATTGGAGTTTCTGGGTCAGCAGCTTTGGCAGTGAAAGTCGCGTCACAAGGTGCAATGCTTTGTATAGTTTTCTGGGGGGATAATATTCAATGTACTTATGCATACAAAAGCGTAATTTATTCATTGCGGAACTGAACATATGTTGTGTGACTTAAACTTAATAATAATTTCAGAATATATTCCGCGAATTCAATTCAATTTTAATTTTATACTTTAATGACTGCCTTGAAATGAAAATTACCCTTTTGACTTTGTTTATTTATATTTTATTTTTAAATTTTATTTAAATTTATTAACTCAAATCTGTTTAACATTTATTGATAACAATTATTGTTTGAAATAAAAAAAGAATAAAAACTAGAAAGAAAACTTAGAAAGTTGAATCCTTACACACGATTTGTATATAATTTTTTTTTTTACATTTTTAAACAAGAAAAACAAATATATAAAAAATTCTTTTTAAAGGCTTTATAATTTTGTCAAGTTGTTAATCCAAATTTTTCAATATATTATGTATTTTTTATTTATTTTCAACAGCTATACTTTGGTTTATCTTTTTATGAGCTAAGATCTGAGCGATGCGCTCTTAACTAGCTCAACATAATGCTCAGATTTCACTCTCATTCTAAACTTGGGTTCGACTTTTGTCCGGCTGCCTTTTGTAATTATCTAATGAGATGTGAACGTTGAATATGTAATGTTGGCCAAAGAATCGCAAAATACATCTCTTGGCCTGAACTTCTGACCAGAAAAGAGATGAATGGGAAGCGACAAACAAACAAAATAAAAACTATTATAATAGAAAGTGAAAACGTTGACAAACGAAATTGAATGGCAAAAGAAATTTGAAGAATTGTTGGCAGTACAAAGCAAAGTAGCAAAAAAAAAAAAACACAAACAAAAAAAAAACAATAATAAAATAAAATATAAAACAAGCAAGAAAGCAATACACTTTCGCTTTTGCTTTCAATTTCATTTCAAATGTGCTTAACCGTTTGCCCGCTTACCGCTAACCGCTTACCCGTTTCTCTCTGTCGCTGCGTTTCGGTTGCGCATGCGCGGCACGAGCTAACGGTGAATGGCAAGGGGTTGGCAGCGCTGTTTGGCACATGGAATTGTGATGATGGCTTTGGATAATTTAATTTAATTTTTTTGGCTTGTGGCGCATTTCATGTAATTTACACTTAAAAGGTTTGCATGGGGCGTTGAACTTTAGCGAGGTACCCCTAAACAAAATTGAACCTTTATCTAAAACTATTAACAACAATAACAAACAATACTATTCCGTCTATCTTGAGGTAATGACTATAGGAAAATTTGAATTTTTTGGCATAAATTATAAAGTTTAAGCTAAAAACTTTTTGAATGTTAAAAAGCCTAAAGTAGAATTTTAAAAGAAACTTTTTGTTAATTTAACCATGTTTTTTTTTAATATCAATATTTAATTCTTTATATAAATGAAAATCGCTCGTGATTGAAAGTTGATTAAACTTTTCAAAAATTGCTTGCTTGTTCATGAAAAAACATTTCAATGTTTGAGGTTAATTCGCATAATTCATTGCAAAGACCCTCGGCGGCAATTATGAGGTTATTTATACGATGTCGGCCTCCTCTGCCGCTGTAGTGTTTACTGTACAGAGTTGTGATTGTTGTTGTTGTTATATTTTGTGCTCGTTAAACAGCTACTGCAACATTGAGCTTGGCTCATGGCACTGGAACAGAGCACATGGCAGTGTCGAGGTGGAGGCGGCACCAACAACAACAACAACAAAAACACACACACACAGAAAACGACACTTGCTAATTGTCTCTGACCTTTTTTGGCATATTTCAGTGGCGAGGCTTTTTGGTTGTCGTGCACGCCAACCGCATAAATTGGCGCCAAAATAAATACTTAAAACTGAAAACCGAAAAACGGAACAGCGTAGCCAAGAACCAGACAAACTCCATATCCATGTACAAGTGCAGGATTATTTTTTTGACTGGCGACCGAGTCGCACTTTACTTTTGCAGTATAATTAGGTTACACGGCGGCGCTTTCCTTTTGACGTTGTCAATTTTTGGTTCATTGACATTTAAGCCAACTCTGGCTTTGGTTACAGACGCAGAGATCCGAAAACCGCTGCAGACTCGCGATGTGCTTCAGCTGCATGTGGAAAAGAAAGTAAAATTAAACAATTTGTTGCCGCTGTCTTTGGTTCCGCTCCAGTTACGCGTGGCGTCGAGGCCAGTTGCTGTCGTTGCGGCTATGGATGGGTCCCTCCTACCCCTAACACTATCCCCTGTCTGCATTGGTACCCCTTATACCAGCATATAGCCATGCCAGCTGCCGTCAGACGCGTCCACTTGTTGAGTTCAAAAACCTCTTCGAGTTTCACTTTCGCTGTCGGCAGCCAACCAAGTGAAATTTTGCACGGTTCACATACATATATGTATATATATATATAATATATAAAAAACATGCACAAAACATTTGTGTAGCAAACACAGCCACACATTTTAAGTGCCATGCCTGGGTTATTGACATCGTTTCGGTTTCCTCACATCACGTGAGACAAGCAATTAATATGCACGCATATTTGAAGAAAATCATTTAAATTTAATATTTTAATAAATTTTATAAAATTTATAATTTCACAGATTAACCGTTTATTCAGGTATTAAGATGCTAGTGTTACTGGAAAGCCTGGAAATGGAATTTAAAATGGGTTAACAAATAGGGCATATATTTGATAAGTATTATTGAATATTAAAAAAAATTATTTAATTAAAGTTTTTTAAACTTTGTATTTGATTTGTAATTTATAATTCAAAGAATTTATAAATGCATAAGCATGTGGCACTTGATAAATATTAAATAAATAATAAGATTAATGTTTTTTTTAAATCTTTTATTTAATTATAATTTATAATTTATAATAATGTGATATTTATGTGACATAATTGATAAATATCATTGAATATTCAAAAAAATATTAAAATAAATGATTTCTACATTTTATTTTCAATTTGTAATACAAATAATTTTGTAAATATATTAATATGTTTATTATAACAAATTTGATAAATATAATTAAATAAACCATAAAATTAAAGTTTTCTTTCAATTTATTTTTTTTTATATAATTTATAATTTAAAGAATTTTTTGCATTGTGAAACATTTATAAAATAGTATATATATATCAGTTCTATTTATGAATTTAATTTTTTCTCCGACATGTGTAACATAGTTTAGCCTCGTGTTAAACGGCCGCTCGTAAAACCAAATATCAACCGACTAAACATAAATTCAAATATTTCCCATACAAAAACTGAGATCATATTAGAAAAGGCTATGTGACTCTAGAATTTTTATGTTTATTTTTAGAGCCTATTTAGCGCCTAACGCAAATTGCAATGGGTGTGCTTGACATTAAAAGTAATACAGAAATCGCATTGTTGTTGTATTTATTTAAACATTACCTTGGCTAAAGGTTGTCCGATGTTGTCGCTGCCACAAAACAAAAGGCGTTCAGTTCAGCTCAGTTGGTCTTATTATTTTATATTCGTTGTATTTGTTTTTTTTTTTTTAATTTTTTATTTTTGCTTTTTACATAAACCTAAACTAAAAATGGCTGATTGAATGTTGGAACCTCCAAATAATTTATTGTTGCCTGCTAGTCATCAGGCCAGCCGACTGCTCATATTGTTTTTTATATTTTTTTTGTAATTTTTATTTCAGTTTCAATGTTTGCGGTATGTATCGGAATTGGGTCACTTGCAAAAAGTCGCGTGTTCGCTGCGATTTTCAGGGGCGCTCATAAAAACGCCTCAGTGTCGCGTCGGAATCGCGCTCGCGACTTTGGCCGTTTGCAGCTTTGAACTTTGCGCGTTTTGTACGCATTTATTTTGCTATTGTTGTTGTTCTTGTTGTTGCTTGTGTATTGTTTAGTTTTGTGTTCATTGTTTCTTTTTTAATGTTGCTTTGCCCCGTTGCACAGCCTACTTTGTTTTGGCCCCCATTAGACTGACAAATTTCTCCGCCATTTCACCGACGCGACGCTGGTTGCTGTTGTTGTTTCTGTTGTTGCAAAAGTCCGTTGACTTTCGTTTTCATAAGCGAAAGTGTACTCCATTTATTTAAAATTTTAAAGTTTTTTCAGTCTTACTTTCTTGTAGTTTTGTTGCATTTCTTTAACCCGCCAGCGACTGAAACGGGTTTTCAGCTTGCTTTCTGGGTCAACGAAAAGTCTCTCTGTGTGTGTGTGTGGAAAGTGTTTCTTGTTTATTTCCCCCCACTTTTTGTCTCCCATATGGAAATGATTGGGCTGCACTCAGCGATGCCCAACCAAAAAACGCACGAGTCTCAATTATTTGATTTTGAGCATTTAATTAGAGAGACCCAAAAAAAAAAAAAATAAATAAAATTAACTTAGCGGAGTTGACTGAACTGTAAAACATAAAGAAGAGAAACTTTGATATATCAAAAGCAAAGAAAGTGAATTTCAAAATTAGGTCGCACAGTGGCCCCCTCTTGATATTTTTCTATGATTGCTATTATAGTTGTCGTTATTTATGTTGTTGTTGTAACAAATTGATGCCGCTTATCGCTTGTTGTTGTCATTGCATTTGTTACTGTTTAATGGTGGTAATAAGTATTGCCAACTAAAAGTGAAAATTTTTATTATTACGCGCACTTTGTTAAACGTACATGTTCAATTTCTTAGCAAATTTATTCAGTGTAATGTCTGATGCAGTAAATATTTGTCTATCAGAGCCTATGACAAGAGGAGAGAGGATTTTCTTTTGAACAGATTATAAGCTTATTAAATGAAAAACTTGACAAAAAATTAAATTAAATTAGTTTTTTATTTATTTGATTATTTTTACCCTTTTATTATCTATGTAAAAACTGATGTCGTAAATTTTTATCTATTAAATTCAATTATTATAATCAGAGAGGATTTTCTTTTGAAAAGTTTTTAAGCTTATAAAATGATTTAATGAAAATTTCGACAATAAATTTTAAAAAATTAGGACTCATAGTTCAAGTTCTTTTTATCTTTCTATGCTAATTATTACATTATATTTCATTAAGCTTATATTTCATCTATTATTATTCTTTTTTCGCACTCCAATTATCGCGCACGGGTCAAAGGACATTTCTCAATTTTTGGCTTTAAGCCGTAAATTCTGTTCCAGCAATTTTTATAAAAACATCATAATGACATTAAAACAACAACAACAACAGCAACAACAATTGCTGGTGGCGCAGTAAAAATTGTGTACGCCTACGCTTAATACTAATTACAGGCTATCTGTTTATCAATAAAGTCCGTGGGCAGGGCACAGGACAACGGAAATTGACCCGTCGAATTGTTTTTCTTTATTTTCATATACGATATCTATGCTGGCAGAGGGTATAAACATTCGGTTAAGATATACATATGTTTGCCCCGATAAGGAATAAATGTATAATTATATATCTCACTTATAAATATTGGCTTTGAAGCTTTCAGAACTGTTAGTTTTCGCTGTTGGAAGGGTATTAAATAGTCGGTACATCGAATTTAATTATACGTTTTTATGACGCAGTTTGCACAGCCTAAAGACACGGCCCACAAAGTATTTTATTTGGTTAATCAGCGGCTGTCGAAACAGGATAAGAACAGCCTTGAAATATATATAACAGTATGTGTGCGACAGTTAGACAGGGACAGAAAAAGGACGTGGGTTGGATCAAAGAGTTTATGGCATATACTGATTGATGGCACATACACTTAGATCAATAGGTATTAATTTGCCTGTCATTATGTAGACTCTCGGAGTTTATGAGCCAAAACATAAACATAAGCCGGGCTAGGTTCTGAATAGGCTCGGCAACTCTGGCGGGCAACTGATTGAATTGCGTAGCGGGTCGCGTTTTTTTTTGTGATGTGTTACGGTGTATTATCATAACATAACCTTCGGCTTATTTTGGTTAACTTTATGGAACTTTGTGCAACCCCCATTCATATATATATTCATATACATAATACATAATTGCTGGCGTATGCGGCGTATACGTGACGGGTTCTTTAACGCGCCTCATCCTTGGCACCATTTTACGCCAAAATAAACCAAAAACAAAAACATGAACCCAGCCCATTGTATAAAGTAATGTTCTACCAACTCGCATAAACCGTCGACATCCTGCGAGTTGGCCTGAATTTTGTAAAGCTTTGCTTTATGTGCCCATAAAATAGAGCTTATGAGCTTTCTATTTACATTTGATTGCAAATTTCATGCATGAAATGAGGCCAAAATAGATAGCAAAGCGAGAGAGAAAAAGGGAAAGGGAAGCTTCTAAATGCGGTTAAGATTTGAAGTGGGAGTAAAAATAAGTCATTATCATGAACATCTATCGTTCACTTTAGCCTTAAAAGCGAGTACAAACTTCTTTCAAATTCTTTTAAATTGAAAGCTTGTGTACAATTTTAACAAAATGAGAATTCTTAAAATCTATTTATTTTGTGTTTTTATGGCATATTTTTAGCTATCAAAAAAATGTTTGTTGCTTTTTTCTTTTTACGTCCTATTTTTTTAATGGAATATTTTTAGCGATATATTTTTAGCGATATATACATATATATTTTTTTTTTTATTTTATTAATTTTAGTCTTTTAAATCAATACATTTTTAATAAAAAAAAATTATAATTTTGCTGCGTTGTCTTTAAACATTTTTTGTTGCTTCGCACTTGAGTTTCATCCTCCCTTAATTTACCCAAATTCATCCCTAGATATATAAAATATATGTATATACCCAAGGTTAGCCACTACTCAAAATGAAAAAAAAAAAAACAACTCAATTATTCATAATATTCCAGTGACATTTGAAGCATACATTAAACTCAATTCTCGTGGCAGCTTCCTGTCGAACTGAAACAAAATTAAACATTTCTCTGAATCGATTATTGGCAAAAACCTTTCGTACACTCGCACCACACTCATCACTCCAGACATCAAGTGCTGATCAATAGCTAAATCAAGAAAAGTTATTCATTTTATTCACCGCTCGACCGGCAAAAGTTTGGCATATTGAGCAGCACTTCCTGAATCGATCAATTGACAGAAGAGCCCGCTGACATTGAAGTCGAGCAAAAATGTTTGCCATGGTTTTCAATGCTAATGCAATGCAATGCGTCCAAACATTCAGTAACAAATTATATATGAATCGAAGAAAAGAGGCCTCCGGCTCACAAAATTTTATGCGCATTTCGTCGGGCACTGGTAATGTGAGCGATGTCCTTGACAGGCGGCGACTGGAGACAGGCGGCGCCGCAATTTTACCCAACCACCTACACCTACACCACCTACCGCCCGTCGACTGTCGACATCATCTCTTAGATATTTATCGATGGCAACAGTTGGTTGCCATTGCCAATGCCAGTGTCCCGTGGCACGCACATGGATACCATAAAAGAGCGCACGGTGTCGATGTCATACTTGTAGCCAAGGACAAACGAATAAAGTAAAAACTTATTAGTTCAAATTTAATATATGTAATTTGTGCTGCTCCTCTTTGAATACCCTGTTGAAAATGTGTAAACATTTTGTGTAAATTACAAGGCAGAAGTAGAACAACTTGTTTCCATGGGCTTTTTAAACTAAACTCAACCTTGACAGTATTTAAAATTTGTCCGATTTGCGGGGATTCGACGCCTCCACAATCAAAATGTTGATTCTCAATGTCTACGATATCCGACAGCATCAGCATTTTTGTTCTCGTTCGCACGTAATCGGAGCCCTCGGTTCGTATAAATATCGAGAACATATTTAAATATTTATGAAACGTAATTCGCAGCCGTCGTCTGATGATCGTTGCAAGTTCTTTTCTGTTTACAATAAAAACTTAAATTTCATTTACGTAATTTGATTCACTTTACATATCGCAGCGATCGATATGACTGATCGATTGTGCAACTACATTTTTGCTTCAAGTGTGCCATAATCGATTGCCGTCAGTCTCATTAAGTTTTCTGCTCCATTTTCACAGTCAACAATGCGTAGAATCAATGCCAGAGCGCATTTGCAAATGGCAATCGGCCAGCTTATGGGATGCATCTGTGTCTGCCACAGCAGCTGCCACAGTAGCTGCCACATTTGCTGACTTTGTTGAAACTCAAGACGCTTTTGAATAGCCGACTCAGCCCACGGCCACGCCCACAACAACCCAGAGTAGTCCTTGAGATGTGCTTAAGACGCATTTATAGCTAGGCTTATGCCATCACTCAAAGCTCTTGTCAGCAGTTTCAACAGCAGCAGAAGCCACGAAATCGATGCCAGCTCCCGTTTAACTTATGTTTTCTTATAGTGGAGCTGGACTCAATTTTTAATAATTATAAGTTATAATAATCGACTAAGAAAGAACGGGTAAGGAAGAGAGAGATAGAGAGAGAAAGGGGCAGAGAGGGATAGTTATGGAAAAGAGAAAGAGCAAGTGTTCCAGAGTTACTCACTTATAAAAACACAACTCTTTAAAAATACATTTTATTAAACACACACCAAACCCTTGGGGCATTACTTGAATTCATGAGAATCACAGAAGGGCTCATTTTCTTGAATAACATATGCGTTTTTGTCAACAGGTTTTAAAACTCAACACAAACCTTAAAGATTACTTAAAGACGATTAAATCATTAGAATCGATATAATCGCGGTTAATAACATCAACAAATCGATGTATCTGTAAAAATTGAAAATAACATTGGATTACTTATTAGTACAGAAAATTAATTTAACACGATAAATGTCTCAAAAAATGTTGTTTTTTTTTGCGTATAAATAAAATTTGCAAGTCCTAGTTCTATAAAGCTGACAGGTTTGATAGGGTTAGATCAGGGGTATTCCCGACTGGCATTAATACATGCAAGCTAACCTACTGTCAACCCAAACTTTTAAGTAGATCCCCGCGTCAGTTACAGCTCTCAAAATGGTGCTGGCTGTGAAATATTCCAAATTTTAATTAGACAATTAAACAAAATGTCGACCTTTCAAATTTTTAGCTGAACACTGTTTTGATTTGGGTCAAGTGACAGCAAAGAAAATTTTGAATTGAAAAGTTATTGTGTGGAACGCCCCGCATATTTGGGATTGTTGCTGAAATTTTGTGGTGTTCGTCTCGGACTCCACAGGCTAATAATGTTAACGGCGCATGGAGCTTTTGTTTCTGTATACAAACATACACAATATTCAAAAAGTTGATTGACTATTGTAGTTAATGTTTATTTAAAAAAAATATTGGAAAAATAAAGTATACAAAATATATTTTGCTATATAATATATAAATGAAATTTTTTATAAGTTTTGTATGACCTTGAATGCTAACTAAAATAAGGGGAGAAGAGGAAGCAATGACATTTTGAATTTTAAAAATATATTTTCACAATACAATAACTTGGGTATTAGGAATTTCTTATACGTTTTGTTTAATTTTGAATGCTAAACAAAATAAAGGGAGAAGAGGAACCAAGGACTTTTTGTTTTTCCTAAATATATATTTATAATGTATATATTTTTTGCTATTTCACATTGCTTTAAAGGGTATTACAAATTCTTTCTACAATTTGTTTTTCTGTGCTTTTGTGTTTGCGGCCAGTTCTCAACTTTGACCTTGAATACTAACCAAAACAAAAGGAGAAGAAGAAGCAGCGACATTTTGGGGGTTGATGTAAAGCTTTGACAAACCTGCAGCAGTTGGGGAGTGAAAACAATACAATTTTGGTAAAAGTTCTCAGCCGCCCCCCCTGTCCCCTGCCCACGAACCAAGGCGCCGAATGTGCGCCAAAAACATTTTCGACGCAATTTCGTTGCGCTCCAATTTGGCTTTTGTATGTTGGGGGATGTTTCTAGATGGGCGGGTGGGGGCCACGGACAGGGTAAATATTTTTTTATTGTAATTGTGTAAATAGCAAAATGGCTCTAGGTTATTGGCTTGTGGGGTTAGCGCGGGTGAATTTTGTGCGGTAGTTTGCCTTGGCGCCCAGCCGAGGCGTATCTATATATACATATAGATAAATATATATGCTGCACCTATATTTGTGTGATCATTGTAAAATACATAAGTAGGTTGATTTAACCGCCCCTAGGAGTTTGTTCACTTGCCAAAACTCAATTAGCCAAAAGACTTCCAGGCGCGAAACTTCATTTGCGTGAATTGCGCCACAGCCTCCAGCCAACAAGCAGGAGCGGGAGCATGGAGGGGGGGGGGGGCACATATTCCCGAATGTGTGCCACGTGTAGGCTCAGCAATCAAGCATGGTTGCCACAAGTACTCCCACGCCGATAAGGTAGCTTTCCACGCGCCGCCGTCCCAGGCCAGCGTAGGTTGAAGGCATCCAATGTTATTGTCAAGGACATTTCAATATAACACACGCGTAGTCGTCACCCTCTTCAACTCCTCACCTCGTCCTGCCCGGGATGCTGCTCTGCTCTGGCTCGCCTTTGACCTTTCTGAAGGAGATTTGTTGAACTGCGAAATTTGTGCTACTTGTTGGCAATTTGATGGCCCAGCCAAAAAGTTGGCCTGGGCCAAGAGTGAAAATTGCAAATGAAAATATATTGTGAAAATATAAACACGTGGAGTTTCAATCTCGATATTTCTTCAATATATATTTATTTATTTTTCTTATGAGAGTATTGCAATATTATTAAAACACATTCTAAGACAGATTTTGGATATTTTTCTGTTGACAAAGAAAACAAACGAATCGAGAAATTTCTCTAAATAAATCAGTTTAAAACCAAAAATTACTTTGGCGCCTCTCCACGCAAAACAAACAGACTCAGACTTTGCGACATCACTGTGTGTGTGTGTGTGTGTGCGGGTGGGTGTGCGCCTGGTTTTGTTTGCGTGTGTGGCAGGCGCGTGTCAGTAATCAAGTGAAAAGCCAAAGGAAGAAGGTAAACTCAAACAACAACGAGAGCATTACAAACGGCAAGTGCCAAAACGCACAAAAGGCACACATCCCCCCTCCCCCTCACAAAAAAATTAAGGGCCAAAGCCATACCCCAATTTGTCGGTGGCAGGCGCGTGCAACACTTGTCAATGTGACCTTGGTTGCTGCCAATGCCAGCAGACAACCGAACACCCCTCGCCCCTTGTCCCTTGCCACAGGCCAGCAGGCTTTTTGCCTTTTACGCTTTTAGCATATTTTTTGGCGTAACAGCTGCAAAGTTGACCACCGAATTTTGGCTGCGCTCTAAGGGAGAGTTTAACAAACCAGAAAAGTTATACAACAAATCTTAACTGTTACACATATATTTCATTAATTATTGATATAATTACACGATTGATTCCATTTTATTTTCAATAGCTTGCCAACGTTTATTTTTTAGTTCGTTTAAATACAACGCTATTTTTAATTCTCCCCTCTTCTTATCCGTTTAACGCCTCATAAAACTGGGTTAATCAAGGGTTAGGTTAATCTTATATAAAAAAAATATTGAAATTATTATCAAAAATGAGGATTATTTCGAATGAACCACGAAAAATAAGACCATCCCCATCAAAATCGGTTAAGTTTTGGCAAAGTTACGACAGGGTAAAGTTGAGACCTGTCCTTATATGGGAACACTAAGGTATATATATTCGAAAATTTTTGACATGAATTTGGACCAAAAATTTTATTTTTAAATTGAAATGTAGAATTCATTTAGACACCGAATCATGAACAAAAAGACCACTCTCATCAAAATCGGTTGAGTTTTGGCAAAGTTATGACTGGGGAAAGTTGAGACCTGTCCTTATATGGGAACACTAAGGTATATATTCGAAAATTTTTGACATGAATTTGGACCAAAAATTTTATTTTTAAACTGAAATGTAGAATTCATTTTGACACCGAATCATGAACAAAAAGACCACTCTCATCAAAATCGGTTGAGTTTTGGAAAAGTTATGACTGGGGAAAGATGAGACCTGTCCTTATATGGGAACACTAGGGTATATATTCGAAAATTTTTGACATGAATTTGGACCAAAAATTTTATTGTTAAACTGAAA
>SCDY01001080.1:0-37608 GCA_004143825.1 Drosophila micromelanica
AATTTATCTACTATACAACTAGCCACTTTATACGAACTTAAACATGAATACATTTAGTTTCAAATATTTCACTATCCCTATGTTACTAACCGTTATCTATACAGTTATGGCAAGCTTCATGTTTTCTAAAACAGCTCCTAATGGCGCTACGCTCTCCTTACAAATACTTCCAACAATCACTTTACTATTTGTAACCATCACACTATTTGCCATTGAGTACAATCAAACTAAATTAACTAAAAATACTCTTATTTATAGCATTGTACTTAGCTTACTAATTATTGCCCTAGATTATGGTATTTTTCTGTTCAATGCTTATCTATGGCATAAGTTTTACTATTTTTTTTACAATCAAGCCATTTATCTTTATACGGCTATAGGGACGCTATTAAACTTAATTAAAGTAGCCATCGCATTAGGTGTTAGCTATTACTATTTTGAACATTACACAAATAACGATAGCTTACTGAGTAGAAAGCAAATTAACTTAATTACTTTAATTAGTTATAGCATCATCATGGCATACCCAACCTACACATGGACAGCTTATAAAAAAATTCTTTCTCAATCATTTAATCTCAATATACTGTTGGTTAACAGCATTAGTACAATAATTCTATTGATCTCTATTACTATCTTTTTTATCTATTTTTATGCTTGGAATATACGCTCTTTAAAAAAACTATCGTTGCAACACTATGCCCTAAAAACAAGCGCATTTTGTTTACTCACTTATGCACTCTATACCTTATTACTAACTAGTTTATTAACGCTCCAAATGTTCATCATGAGTTCAGCCAACTACTTACCTACATTAGTTTATCTTCTCGCGATACCGACATTCTTATTTTTTCTAATGAAAGGTCATTTAATGATCTATAAAATAATCCATTGCACTATCTACATACTACCTCTGACCTACCTATCTAATACAGCAGAATCACTACTGACACAGCCTAATTATATCAATCTATACGCTTATTTTATTGGGTATATTTCTATTGTTTTTTGGTCTATTTATGGTGCCAATCAATTATCAATGAAACTTATTTTTAAACAAAATGCAAATTAAGAGAAGTATTTATACAAACATTTTTTTGATAAATTACTTACGATGAATACAAAAAGCGTATAAAAAAACTATACCGCTTGTTATAATATTTACTTACACTTTAATGCTAAAGCAATAGCAATAAATAAGGCTCACTTAAACTTAAGGATGCTTTTACTTATTCACTGCTTATACAATAAATAAAACCACTCACATGAAAAAAAACCATCTAAACTACTTAACTATTCCAACAATAACTAGCTTACTTTATATTTTTTTAGCGCTCGCATTGCTCTCAATAGATAGTAATACTCAATCAGTCTACAATGATAACCCCACTTTTTTTATCGTATTATTCGCGATTAATATCGTTACTGCCGTAATCACTCTTTTTATACCAACACTTATTTTTAGTATTACCTTTAACTTAACAAAATTAAATATAAAAAATATCAGTTATGCCCTATTAATTGCGCTAGCTGTAATATCGCTAGGAGCAATAATCAACTACCTTATTACACTTAATCTAAAAGCAATTAGCTCATATCATAACGGTGCTTACCTTAGACACATTACTAATGTTTACTTTTTACTCTACAATTTATTAAGCAATCTTATTATTTTAGGCATTAGCTACCTGTATAGCTATTTTTATAAACCTAGCAGCACAACGCTTAGTCAAAAATATATCTGTGTGCTTTATGCAAGCTTATTTGTCGCACTATCTATTCCTAGCTTGTTTGGGTTCGGTATTTTTGCTATGGACTATTTCTCATTTAATATCTTCCAGATTCTTTTTTTAATCACCATTGCCATTATCAATCTGATAGTTTATTTTATGTATTTTTATACTTGGAGTAATCAACTACTGCATAGCTATAAAGACACCACGCACTATGCTTTTAAAATCATTCTCGCCTATATAATGACCCTTATATTTGCATTACTTATTACCATTATCTTAGCTTTTTTATTTACTTTTTTTATGTACCTCTCAAACTATAAAGATCTCTTCATACTGTTTGCTATTATTGGCTTAATATTAGGGTATATATTAGGGATTATTTTCTTCTTCTCATTGCTTAATGTCTCCGACTCAAAACTTTATCAGTACATGCATTGGTGCGTTTATATTGTAATGACCCTCTGTGTTTTTGCGATTATGTTACTTAGTGCCTCTTCACGAACAAGCCCACTTGAACTAATCCTTTCTACCATCACCATTTATGGCATTGCTCTCTTTTTGCTCTCTCTTTCACTCAAAATATTTTATAAAAGTGGCGAGCTCGCAATTAATCTACTCTTTAAAGCAAAAACTAACTCACTGAAGAAGTAAAAACCAATGAATACCAGCTATTTAAAATACCTTATTATCCCCAGTATCGCCACAGTCCTTTATGCCATTATGCACATAATGTATATGCTCTATCAAATGAACTTCATTATGAGTAGTACTGTTTCAGATGAGCTTAGGCATTTATTATTATTAAATAATATTATCTACACACTCGGCTTTTTACCTATTATTTTTATACCTACCCTGATTTTCAGCGTTGCCTATAAGCTAACGCAAATAACCTTAAAAAATATTAATTATGCTACTTTAATTGGTTTGGTTCTATTTGCACTTAGTCTAATTAATATGTTTTTTATAAGTTATATTCATTCATCATATAATACCTACGAATATCGCTATTACTTAAGTATATTTTTTATTTATTACTCCGTATTCTATTTAATGATCGTAACCCTTATTATTATGGGTATTAGCATGCTTTATATTCATATTAATAAATACCCTCTAATGCCTACAACAAATAAGCAAATCGGTTTGTTTTATGCTAGCCTCTTTATAATATCAACCTCTATACAATCATTAATTAAAGTATCTCCAGTGCTAGTATTTGAAAAGATCCCTTTATCAACTCTTTCTTATATTTTGATTATTTGTATTATTATTTCTGCCATCTACTTTATTTACAGCTATACCTGGTGTAAAGAAGTATTACATGCTAATAAAAATACCACACATTACCCTGTTAAAATAATAACTAGCTATTTATTAATAATAACAATATTCCTTTTTATTAGTATTACCTTTCATATTATTGAATTAAAAAAACCTATTTTAATGCCTATCTTAATGATGCGTTATAATGTTTCTGAACAGCTTATAACAGGCTGTATTATGCTTAGTTATATACTCTCTTTTTTCTTATTTTTTATTCTTTTTTACTGCTCACAGTCGTTAGTTTATCGATTAGCACACATTGCTTATTATCTTTTAGCCGCCATTGCCTTAATTGTTTTAATATTGCTCGCTCTACCATCTTATCGATCTGGCTTTGAGTATGGACTACCTATCTTTGGTTACACCTATGGAATAGTGGCATTGGGTATATCAGTCTCTCTTGTACTATTTTACCTATGCAATAAATTATCTCTTAATCTTTTGTTTAAAAATGAGAAACAATCCAATAAAGGAATAAAATAGTAATGAACACTCACTATTTAAAATACCTCACTATCCCTATTGTTGTATGTATTGTCAGTAGTATTTTTTTAGAAATTAACTCCATTTTGCAAACCTTATGGGCTGGTTATGAGTATGAGTTTAATATGAGAATTTCACTTTTCTCATTTTTATTTAATTTTTTAACTTTATTTGTTGCCGCTCTGATCTTTAGTATCGCTTATAAGCAAACGGACTTATCATTAAAAAATATTATTTATATTATTGCGATCAGTATTGCTCTTATACTGCAAACTTTTATTATCTTTCTATTAATAAAGGGATTAAACCTTTTATTAATGTCATCCTACGATATAATAACATATCAATCCATGACAATGCTTGTCATATCTTTTTTTGACCCACTGCTCACTTTACTTATTGTTGTAGGTGTAAACTACCTCTATGCACGCATCACTAAACTTACCATCACCCCAATGAGCAATAAACTCATCGCTTTACTTTATACAGCCTTATTTATAAGCTTTTCTCTCATCCAGTCACTTATCAACAATAGTAATAACTTCTCTCACATAGAGTTTAGCTCTAGTTTAATCATTTTTATGGTATCAATAAATATAGTTAGCCTTATTATCTTTTTTATATACTGCTACACATGGTCTAGCCAATTATTAGCCACTAAAAACAAAACAAATGACCCGATAAGAGTTACCCTTACTTTCGCCCTTACCCTTATTATTTTATTAGTTATTTGTATTGTATTAGCCGTTATCTTAGTCCTCATATTCTCATCTATAAAAAACAAGAGCCAAGCAGATGGTTTACTTTTATGTGGAACCATAGGCGCTTACCTTTTTGGTATTCCCTTATTTTTAAAGCTAAAAAACCTCTCAGCCTCTAGCATTTATTCATGCGCTCATTGGCTTTTTTATATCATTATTTTTTCAATTATTACCTATTATATGAAAGGAGTATTTTATCAACTCGATGGCAGTAATTTATTTTATGCCTTAGCTGCAATTTATGGTATGACTCTATTTTTAATCTCTTTCTCTTTATACCTATTCTATACAGCCAACAAACTAGCTATTCATTTAATGTTTAAAGAAAAAGACTCACTAAATAACCAGCGTATCGTATGATCTATGCATATTTATTGTAATCAGTAGGCTAGTTTTATATCTTACTTTTAACAACATCAAAATAGGGATAACTTTATGTTATTCCCTATTGCTTATAACTTCATGAACTCCATACAATAGCACTGCTCTTTTACAAAAATATATACAAAGGATGTATTAATGAACCGCATTAATTTAAAAAACCTTACCACGCCAATTATTCTAGTTATTACTTATATTATTCTGTGTAATGTTATTTTTTCAAATAATAGCCCGATACCGCTAACGTTTTCATTGAGCGAGCCATTTTTTCAGAGGAAAGAGTTATTAGTAAGCTGGTTTGTACCCACTGCTTTATCGCTATTTGTTAGCGCACTTATTTTTACTATTGCTTATGACCTAGAGCTAACCTCATTAAAATCCAATCTTATGAGATATATAGCACTGATAGCCATTGTTATGGTAATTGAAAACTACTTAGCCATTGTTATTATCAATTCATTATTTGATACAAAGCCAGCTATTGAGCAGGTTAATTCAGAATCATACCAACCAACAATCTTTATTATTCATTGCTTATTAACCATTAATATTACAGCGTTTATCTTCTCGCTTTATACTAAACGTCATGCTCTTGCACTGGTGCCATTGCAAGATAATCACTTTATTATTATAAGTTATACAACACTCTCGTTTATCACTATCTTCTGCAAGACAATGCCAATAAACACACCATTCTATTTTGCTATTGGTTATGCACTCTACACACTTTATTGCTATTCATGGAGCAAAGCCGAGCTAAATACCTATAGCAATACTGACAACTATGTAATCAAAATAATAAAAGCAACCACACTACTCGGTCTTTTCTTTTGGCTAAGTCAATTATTACTGCTGATTACGCTTATCCTTATATTAAAGTTTTTTTCATTCAATCTTATTAATAAATATAATCTAGAAATATTTAATAATGTGGCTGCTTTTGCAATATCAACCATTTTATTTTTTATATTAAGTAAAAAATCATCTTCCCAAACTTATAAAATCGTACACTGGATTATTTACGCTCTTCCTATCATTGCTATTATTTTTCTTACGTCTATATCCAATTATTTTGTAAATGATACTCCACGATCACTGTATAGCCTAGCTATTGCCTTTATGCTTATACCTGCGGTAATGCTAACGATTAGCTATTTTATAAATAAACTAGCCCTTCGTCTTAGCTTTAAATAAACTGATGAAAAAGCACCTAAAATATCTCACTATCCCCTTTACTTTAATGGTGATATACATCGCTATTTATCTTATTTACTCCTTCAAAAAACTATCAAAAAGTTAAATTTAAAATTATTTAGATATATCTATATTTACTTTTAAATCAAGATATGATTTAATTTACTCACGATATAGATATATCGAAATAAAACCAATAACAGGAGTTATTTATGAAACATGAATCACATCAAAAAACAACAGATCATGCGCAACAAGAAAAGTGCTGTAAATACCATAAGGAACATAACACAATGAAACATCATCATTCAGACCATCACGATCGCCATGCAATGAAGCATGAGCATCATGAGCGTTGCCAACACACAGAAAGAGAACATAACCACCCTGATGATCATGCACCAAGAGGCGGCCGGCATGAACCTCATGGTAGAAGACATGGTAGACCCGAAGGTAAAATGCGTCTAAAACGCCTTTTTGAACGAGGTGATCTACAACTGCTTATTTTACTGCAACTACAAAATGCCCCATCACACGGCTACGAGCTTATTAAATCCATTAATGAACTATCTCATGGCGTGTACGAGCCAAGCCCAGGGGTTATTTACCCAACACTATCGATGTTAGAAGATCAAGGCTTAATCAACCAAGAGTCCGCAGAAAAAGGTAAAAAAAGCTACCTTATTACTGAAGAAGGTGTAGTACACCTAAAACAACATGAGGCTAGGCAGGCAACCTTGAAAGAAAGACTAGCTAGCGCAAAAAATAGCCAAGGCAATGTCAACTTCTCCCAAGAAATAGACCATGCCATTAGAAACTTTAAAATGCTACTACGCCATCAACTAAGACACGAGCAACTATCACCCGAGCAAGTCACCCAAATAGTCGCTATTATTAACCAAGCAACCCAAGAAATTGAACAAATAAACCAAGCGATGACAGATATCGCGTCACTTACTTCAAACGAATAGTCACCCTTGAGGTGAATATTCCTCCCAAACCATCTTAATCAAATAACATTGATAATCCTGTTTGAGGATATTCAGGATCAATGCATCCTTTATAAGAACCTGAACGTTCATAGACTTTCCCATCTTTATCCATTCATCCTTTATAAGAGCCTGTAGAGTCACGCATAGCACCATTACTTTGTGCTAATACTCCATTAAAGGTAAATATTAGCCAAATAGTCAGCCCTGCCATCACATGACGTTTCATATTCATCTTATCATCTTCTCAAACAATCAATCATTTATGCCGTCATAAAAAAAGGGATAATTTGTCATTATCCCTTTTTAAAAACTCTCAACATCAGTCTGGCATTTGCAGAATATCAACAATGGCATCCACCAACTGCTGACACTCCTCCAATGTCCCCACCGTTATACGCAAAAACTGACTAATACGCGCCTTATTAAAATGGCGCACAATAATGCCTTTCTCACGCAACTTAGTAGCTAGCTCATCAGCATCCAAATGCGCATGGCGTACAAACACAAAGTTAGCTGCTGAGGGAAGTATTTTAAATTGCAGTTGTTCCAGCGCCGAGACTAAAGATTCTCTATTCTCAATAATCGCTTGGCACGTATCATTAAAATACTCCACATCTTCAAACGCAGCTACTGCGCCAGCTTGTGCTAAACGATCTAATGGATAAGAATTAAAGCTATTTTTCACTCGCTCAAGCGCATCAATTAACTCAGCATTACCTAAAGCTAAGCCAACACGAAGCCCGGCAAGCGATCTTGATTTAGACAGTGTTTGCACAATCAATAAATTAGGGTATTGATTAATTAAGCCAACCGCCGACTCACCACCAAAATCAATATAGGCCTCATCAATCACCACCACTGATTCGGTATTTTCTTCCAATAATCCGGCAATTTGCTCTACCGATAATAAAACACCCGTTGGCGCATTGGGGTTAGGAAAAATAATACCACTATTAGCCCTTAAATAATCTCGTAGGCGAACTCGAAATAACTCGTCTAACTCAATCGGCACATAATCAATACCGTACAGATTACAATACACTGGATAAAAGCTATAGGTAATATCAGGAAATAGCACAGGGCGCTCAGGGTCATCGTGCTTTAATAAGGCTTGAAAGACAATCGCCAATACTTCATCAGAGCCATTACCAACAAATATTTGTTCTGAGCTTAAGCCATAATACTCACCAATCGCTTGCTTTAACTGATCACTATTAGGATCAGGATAAAGGCGCAACTTATCCGTTACCGCAGCCTTAATAGCTTCCAATACTTTGGGAGATGGACCAAAAGGGTTTTCATTGGTATTAAGCTTCACTAACCTATCTAATTTAGGCTGCTCACCCGGTACATAAGGTGTTAATCCTTGAACCACTGTACTCCAGTATTTATTCATTATTTTTTCATCCTATACTCGGCACTACGTGCATGCGCAGTTAATGACTCACCACGAGCCAATACTGATGCTGTTTTACCAAGCTCAGCCGCGCCCTCTGCCGAACAGAAAATAATAGAGGAACGTTTTTGGAAATCGTATACCCCAAGCGGTGATGAATAACGTGCCGTTCCCGAAGTAGGCAACACATGATTAGGCCCTGCACAATAATCACCTAATGCTTCGGCGGTATAACGTCCCATAAAGATAGCACCCGCATGGCGAATCCCTGAAAGCCATTGTTCAGGATCAGCTACCGATAACTCTAAATGTTCTGGGGCAATCAAATTAGCCACTTCTAGCGCCTGCTCTTTAGTCTCTACATAAATCAGCGCACCACGTGCTTCGAGCGAGGTTCTAATGATTTCTTGTCGCTCCATGGTCGGCAACAGCTTCTCAATACTGGCATACACTTGCACAATAAAGTCCTTATCCGTCGAGACTAAAATAGACTGTGCATCTTCATCATGCTCTGCTTGTGAAAATAAATCCATCGCAATCCAATCAGGGTTAGTACCACCATCACACACCACTAAAATCTCAGAAGGCCCTGCAATCATATCAATGCCCACTTTACCAAATACGTGGCGCTTAGCCGTGGCTACATAAATATTACCGGGGCCAACAATCTTATCTACCGCCGGAATTGTCTCCGTACCATAAGCAAGTGCTGCAACAGCCTGCGCACCACCCACCGCAAAAGCACGGTCAACACCCGACACGGCAGCGGCGGCTAATACAATATCATTTACCTCACCATCGGGCGTAGGTACTACCATTACTACCTCGGCCACGCCCGCCACTTTAGCGGGAATAGCGTTCATAATAACCGATGAAGGGTATGAAGCTTTACCACCCGGCACATATAAACCAACACGATCTAAAGGAGTAATTTTTTGCCCCAAAATAGTGCCATCAGCTTCTGTATAACGCCATGACTCTTGCGCTTGATGCTCATGGTACAACCGCACGCGCTCAGCCGCTAACTCAAGCCCTTTACGCTGCTCAGGGCTAATACGTGCAAGCGCCGCCTCAATATCTTCCTTATTAAAAGTCAGTGCCTGCATAGTGGTCGCTTTCACACGATCAAAGCGCTGTGTATACTCAACCAATGCAGCGTCCCCACGATGTCGAACCGCCTCAATAATTTCTAATACACGGCTATTTACAGCCTCATCAGAAACACTCTCCCAGCTTAGCAAATCACTCATTTGTTTAGAGAAATCGGCTTGGTCATAAGATAAACGGCGGACTTTAATAGACATCTTCACTTCTCCTTATTAAGCTTTTTTTCGAGACTCAACGGCACTACGTAATGTATCAATCAATGCTTGTATACGGTGATGCTGCATTTTCATCGCCGCTTTATTCACAATTAAACGCGAACTAATGGTTGTAATTAACTCTTGTGGCTCTAACCCATTGGCGCGCAAAGTATTACCTGTATCTACCACATCAATAATTTTATCAGCCAGTCCAACTAGTGGCGCCAACTCCATGGAACCATACAACTTAATAATATCTACTTGGCGACCCTGCTCGGCATAATAACGCTTGGCCACATTCACAAACTTAGTGGCAATTTTTAAGCGCCCTGTAGGTTCTGGCTTACCAGTTACCCCAGCAGTCATTAGCTTACAGCATGCAATATTTAAATCTAACGGCTCATATAAACCATCGCCATCATACTCAAGCAATACATCTTTACCAGCCACCCCCAAATCAGCAGCGCCGTACTCAACATAAGTAGGCACATCGGTTGCACGTACAATCAAAATGCGTACATCATCTTGGCTGGTTGGAATAATTAATTTACGACTTTTCTCAGGGTTTTCAGATGGCACAATCCCTGCTTTGGCTAATAATGGCAAAGTCTCATCGAGAATTCGCCCTTTTGATAATGCAATAGTTAACATAAGGCACTTAAACTCAAAATTGATTATTTAACTATATTATCACTTTTCTTAGCCTACATTGCCATAAATTCCTGTTAAAATAAAACTAACTATCCAATCCTAGCAAGGATTATAGAAATAACCTCTTTAATCAACCTAAACACTATGGGCAAACAATCTCGCCAAGAGACAAGGACGTACCCTATGAAAAAACGGCTATTTATACTTATTTTTTTATTAAGTGCACAGGTACTATTTGCACAAGAAATTATTAGCAATGACATCACACAGCTTAACCCTATTATTGTAGAACGCGTTGCCTACCCCACATCAACCGATGAAGTCATTGCCCTCATAAAAAATCATTCAGGCTCCATCGCCATTGCTGGCGGCAAATACAGTATGGGCGGGCAAACAGCCTCAGACCATGCGCTACAAATAAATATAAAGCAACTAAACCATATCATAAACTTTAAGCCAGAAGTGAAAGAAATAAGCGTAGAAACTGACACCACATGGCGCCAAATACAAGAGCGTATAGACCCTTACAACCTTTCTGTTCAAATTATGCAAAGCTATGCCGACTTTACGGTAGGTGGCTCGCTTAGTGTAAATGTGCACGGGCGTTATGTTGGTGAAGGTCCTATCATCTTATCGGTCAAACAAATCAAACTCGTGCTTGCCGATGGTCGCCTAATCACGGCCAGCCCCACACAAAATGCACCGATTTTCTATAGCGCTATAGGCGGTTACGGCGCTATGGGTGTAATAACGGAGGCGACCTTATCACTGGTTGATAACACCAAGCTACGCCGTACCAGCACCCTGCTCCCCATCAGCCAGTATAAGTCATTTTTTCTGAATACCATCGCTAATGATAGCAATGCTGTATTTCATAACACACTAATCTATCCACCAGACTACCAAACAGTGCGCGCGGTTACCTACGTTAAAACAAGCCAACCCCTGACCATTACCGAACGACTACAACCCAAGCAACAAAGTTACTGGTTACAACATACTCAACTAACCCTACTGAGCAAAAGTAGCCTAGCCAAGCAACTAAGAAAGCTACATGATAGCTTAACCTACGGCAAGCCCCTAAGACTGTGGCGCAATTATGAAGCCAGCTATAACGTTGAAGAGCTTGCACCGATTTCCACCAAGGATAGTAGTTTTGTTCTGCAAGAATACTTTATTCCTATTGAACAATTTGATGTGTTCTACCCACAACTCATTTACATTTTAAAATCGCACCATGTAAACGTTATCAATATTTCTATTCGACAGGCTAAGAGAGATCCAGGTTCCTACTTGGCATGGGCAAAAACCGACGTATTTGCTTTTGTTATTTACTACCAACAAGGCATTACCAAGCAAGACAAACAACAGGTAACACGCTGGACAAAAGAGCTGATTAATGCAGCTATCAATAGCCATGGCAGCTACTACCTCCCTTATCAAATCATTGCTAGCCAAGCACAATTTAATCAGGCTTATCCACGTGCAAAAGAATTTTTCACGCTCAAAAAACAGCTTGATCCTACGAATAAATTTAGAAATAAACTACTAGAGCAATATAACACTAGCAATAATGGCACTAAGAACGAAGCATCCCATAAAGATTAGTCACTATTATTACGCAAGGTATTGCATAGACATACTGACTGGCATCTACTTATCCTTTTTTGTGGCGCTGTTTGTTGCTGGAATTCCATTTCTGCAAGATCTTCTAAATAATTAATATACTGCATATCCTTAGCAGCGAAATCCATCGGGTATAAAATAGTATCCACCACAACATCAACGGGTAATGAAGCAATCGCAATTAAAGGCGTAATGCCTAAGCTAGAGTACCACGACCATACATCGCCAATAATACCGAAATCCGAACTCACCCCTTGATAAGTTCCTTGATTAGCTACACTACCACTAGCCCTGACAACTGAACCACACCCTGCTATACAAATCATTAGTGTTAAGCATGAAGTTAGTCTTATCAATTGCTTTTTTATAAACACAAATAACCTCCCTTGCTAATGATTAGCTTGTAGTATAACCACTTAATCTATAATGCGTTTATAATTTATAAATAAAATCCATCAGCCCAAAAAAGAACTCCTCGATGGGCAGCTCCTTAGATGGGCTAATATTACTGCTTGATTTTAATAATCGTTTATCACTGGCTGATTTGATACGGTAGAAATATAAAACGTTTTCACTAAATGACATTAGTCTAGATATTTAATACGCTCTAGCTGAGAAAAGTCTAACGGAAAAAAGTTTGGTTTATTAAATAATTTAACCTCATCGCCTACATATAATAAAAGGGTATCTTTTATATAAAGCGGCCTAACCTCCATAAGGTACTTGTAATTATTTTTACGCTTAGTTTGAAAAAAACGCCAAACAGACCATAAATAAATAATACAATGGTTACGACACTACGCCTGAACTCTTTATAAAGTTTGGGGCTGGCAACTAGCAATATCATGATAAAAAGAAAAGGAAATGTTGAAACTATTACTTTTGTTAACGCAGGATTAACTGATTTTATTATTTGACTCGTTTGTAGCAACTCCTTACCTACAATATAAAACCTTGTCTATTACCCCCCTTTACTGGCGATAAACCTCTTCTTTCTTTCCTTTAACAGAATGTATTACCACCAACTGACTGGCTTGACCACCTGTTGCTTCTAAAATAGACCCTGAGTAATAATAGTTAGAAATATAAAAGTTTGAGTTATCGGTCATATAAAAATAATATCCTAAACTAGTCGAATTACTTTCATAACTAGCACATGTACGACCAACCCTAGCAACATTACCTAAGAAGTCTGCATCAACACAGTTAGTTTTTCGCCAGCCTGTAGGTATGGCTGGACAACCATTCCTACATTGATCCTGAACAGCTGACACCACCTCAATAAAGTCCGCCTGCTTACTGCCACGAAAAAAAGAACAATAACCAAGCCCTAGCATACAAATAAATATGCCCAAAATATAAAGCTTACTAAACTCACTGGAAGCAGTGATATTTAAAAACTTTGCGGCGTCTTTAACCTTCATTTAACTAACCGGCTACGCGTTTAATCTTAGCACCTAATAACTGTAGTTTTTCTTCAATACACTCATAACCACGGTCAATATGATAAATACGATCGATCAATGTATCACCTTCAGCGACCAAACCAGCTAATACAAGACTTGCCGATGCACGTAAATCAGTAGCCATTACTGGGGCACCTTTTAACTTATCAACACCGGTTACAATTGCGGTATTACCTTCAATTAAAATATTTGCACCCATACGATTAATCTCATACACATGCATAAAGCGATTTTCAAAAATCGTTTCTGTTACCGCTCCAGTCCCCTCTGCAATAGCATTAAGCGCAATAAATTGTGCTTGCATATCAGTAGGAAATGCAGGATAAGGCGCTGTTCGAATATTCACGGTTTTAGGGCGATTTCCTTTCATGTCTAATGAAATCCAATCTTTTCCCGTATCAATAAACGCACCCGCCTCTTCTAACTTTTGTAAAACAGCTTCTAAAATAGCAGGATCGGTGTCTTTTAACTTAACACGCCCACCAGTAATAGCACCAGCAACTAAATAAGTGCCGGTTTCAATACGATCAGGCATTACGCGGAAATTAGTACCTTGCAAACGCTCCACGCCATCAATAACAATGGTATCAGTACCAGCACCTGAAACATGACCACCCATTTGATTAATCATATCAGCCAAATCAATTACTTCAGGTTCTTTAGCTGCATTCTTTAAAATAGTTTGCCCTTTGGCTAAGGCAGCCGCCATCATTAAGTTTTCAGTACCTGTTACACTCACCATATCAAAAATAAAGGTAGCACCATGCAGCCCACCCGCTGGCTTTTCTGCTTTAATATAACCATCTTCAATCGTGATAAGTGCACCCATTGCTTGTAAGCCACGCACATGCAAATCAACAGGACGTGAACCAATAGCACAACCACCAGGTAGTGCGACCTCTGCTTTACCAAAGCGCGCAAGCATGGGGCCTAATACCAAAATAGACGCACGCATTGTTTTTACTAAATCATAGGGAGCTACTAGAGTTTTAATGGTTGATGCATCAATTTCTAAGGTTAGCTTTTCATCAATAACCGGTTGAATACCCATGCAGGCAAACAACTCAATCATGGTGGTAATATCATGCAGATGTGGCAAATTAGAAATAGTTGAAGGCGTATTCCCCAATAAAGTACAGGCTAAAATAGGTAATGCAGAGTTTTTAGCACCAGAAATACGAATCTCACCATTAAGGGAAATACCACCTGAAATTTTTAACTTATCCATTCACTTCTCTCTAATTAATTACTGGCTGCCCAATCACTACGACTAAAAAACTTCATGGTTACCGCATGAATACTGCCATCAGCAATCCAAGGGTTCAAATGACTATATACTTGTTGCTGGCGCTTTACAGGGCTTAACGCAACTAATTCATCACTAATAATATTTAACTGAAAACTACACCCCTCACCTTCTACCTCTACCTGCGAATGGGGCATTTTTTCTTCTAAAAACTTTTTTACTTCAGTGGGTTGCATTCATCTTTCCTATCTATTAATTAAACCTGACTAACTACTTGATAATCAGTGGCTAACGGTAAAATATCTTTAATACCTGTAAAATTAGCAATTTCTTCTAAATCTTTAGTCAAGTTTTTTATCTCTAACGTTTTACCTAACTGCTTCGCATCATGAACTAACGATAAAACCAAAGCCACACCCACGCTACTGGTACGGGTAACCGCAGAACAATCTAAAGTGAACGCTTTAGCAGCGCTTTGCTTAATAATAAGCTTACCTTGCTCAAAAAGAACTTTTCCACTACGGTAATCTAGTTGACCTTTTAATGATAACTGCCCTGAGCTACCCTCAATAAGGGCAGCTAAGATTTGGCTATTTTTTTTATCCATGATTAATCTTTATCAGCTTGTTCTTGAGCTTTCTCTACTGCATCAGCCCAATTATTAATCACATAATCTAAATCTTCTTTGCTATCTTTCATTTCGCTAGCAAACTGATCGCGGAATAATTTACCTACGTTCAAACCGTTAACAATCACGTTTCTCACTAACCATTGACCATTTAATTTAACCATTGTATAAGAAACAGGGTAAATTGTACCATCAGTACCTTTAACTTCTGTAGCCACGCTTACACGGTCAGGACTAGTAGTAGGTATTGTTCTTAATACTTTAATGCCATTACCTTTATACTCAAGCAGTGCATTACCATAAAATTGCATTAAGCCTTTTTCAAAATTTTCTTGAAAGGTTTTCATTTGTGTTGCGCTAGCACGACGTGCATACTTAACCGTCATTACGCTACGAGACACACCATCCACATCCACAACGGGGCTTAAGATCTTGTCTAACGCCGCATGAAATGCGGCTGGGTCTTTCGCATACTTAGCACGGTTTGCATTTAAATCTTTAAACAGTGTATTAACGGTTGTTTGAACTACTTCTTGTGCTGTTTGTTCAGCCGCTAAAGCCGCGGTTGAAAAAATAGCTAATAATACTGTAAAAATATATTGGCTGTATTTCTTAAACATCTTAAATTTCCTCTTAATTATTAATGAGCGAGCTGTTCTGGGGCTGATTTTATAAGGCTTTTCATAGTATCATTTAAGTCACCTAATTGCTTAGCAATATCCTTACCTGAATCATCAGAGCCCATCACAAATTTATTAATTAAATCTTCAAGTACAAGCGATGATTGAGTATCTTTTATAATAGACCCTTGCTTTAACATCTCCTCATCACCACCTAAACTAAAGCCAACATATTTTTCACCCAACAAACCGGCGGTATAAATAATAGCAGTAGAGTCTTCAGGTAAATAGTTAACACTATTATTAATATCCATAGTCACCTTGGCTTGGTAAAACTTAGGTGCCATTTCAATAGAGGTTACCTTACCAATCGTTACCCCTGCAAATGAAACACGCGAGCGTACTTTTAATCCTTCCACATTATCAAAATAAGCAGTTACCTGATAAGTACCTTGGTTGCTATTAGCAAAGCTTAAACCGCTGACGCGAAAAGCCAATAACACAAAGGCTAAAATACCGGCCAAAACAAAAAGGCCTACAGTCACCTCAAGGGCACGGTTATTCATTAAATTTCTCCAAACATAAGTGCAGTTAAAATAAAATCTAAGCCTAAAATAGCAAGTGACCCATAAACCACTGTCTTCGTGGTTGCTTTACTAATCCCCACGGAAGTCGCCTCACAAGCGTATCCTTGATAGACAGCTATCCATGTAGCAACAAAAGCAAACGCCATACCCTTTATTAGCCCATTGATAACGTCATAGCCAAATCTTACAGAGTTTTGCATATTTCCCCAGTAAGAGCCATCATAAACACCTAGCCAATCAACCGCTACCAACGCACCACCCCAAATACCAACTACCACAAAAATAGTTGATAAAATAGGCATACTAATAAAGCCCGCTAATAATCGAGGGGCAATCACATACTTTAAAGGGTCAACCCCAAAAGTTTCTAATCCAGATAATTGTTCAGAGGCTTTCATATTACCTATTTCAGCGGTTAATGCAGAGCCAGCACGTCCAGCAAATAAAAGTCCTGTAACCACGGGGCCTAATTCACGCAGTAAACTTAATGCCACGACTTGCCCTACGGCCTCAGAAGAGGCATAACTGACTAAAATATTATAACCTTGAAGCGCCATAATCATGCCAATAAATAAGCCCGAGACAATAATAATAGGTAATGATAATACGCCCACAAAATACAACTGTTTCACCAATAGTTGAAAATGCTTTCCTGGGCCACGACGCCCAAATAATGAAAAAAATAAAAAAATTGAGGCGTTACCTAAGCTTGCTATTGTGTCGATAGCAGACCGTCCCAATAATTGGACGCGATCGGCTAAACTATGTTTCTTTGCCTGCATCAATTAGCTCCTAGTAACGCTGTTTTATAATCTTCAGCAGGAAATTGAAAATGAATAGGCCCATCCGGCTCACCATTAATAAACTGACGTACTCGCGAATCATTGGTATTTCTTAGCTCATCAGGTGTTCCATGACCTAATACCTGCGTATTGCCCACCACATAAATATAATCAGCAATACTTAAGGTTTCATCAATATCATGAGAAACAATAATACTGGTAATGCCAAGCGCATCGTTTAATAGCTTAATTAATCGTACTAACACTCCCATTGCAATAGGGTCTTGACCCGCAAATGGCTCATCATATAATAAAATTTGTGGATCCATCGCAATGGCACGCGCCAATGCTACGCGGCGTTTCATCCCACCGGATAACTCATCAGGCATCAAATCATAAGCACCGCGCAAACCAACCGCTTGTAATTTCATCAATACGATATCCCGAATCATGAGTTCAGGCAAATCCGTATGAACACGTAAAGGGAACGCCACATTTTCAAACACATTCATATCCGTAAAGAGTGCACCGCTTTGGAACAGTACCCCCATTTCTTTACGCAAATCAAATAGCTGCTGGCGACCTAAATCAGGAATATTACGCCCATCCATTATCACCTTTCCCTGATTTGGTAATAGCTGACCGCTGATTAAATTTAACAAGGTCGTTTTACCACATCCAGAAGGTCCCATAATGGCAGTCACTTTGCCATGCGCAATGGTCATATCAATATTTTTAAAAATATAACGGTCACCACGTTTAAAAGACATCTGCTGCAATTCCACAGCGTAGCTACTATTAGGCGACACCCTATGCTCCTCTATTATTTTAAAACCGATACCAATAGGTTATTTTACACGTCTCTATTAATCTTAGCACTATTAATCATAAACATACTGACATAACCACCTAAATAAACCAAAAGCAAATGGCTACTCCGCATTTGATATGAAACAAAACGCATCAACAGATAATACTTCACTATAATTAATAACCCAGTAAAAGTATAATTAAAAATATTATTACAATTTATAAATAAGCAATTCGCACAATCAAATACATGGAAATTAAAATGAAAAAGCAAACCGTTATACTACTCTGTCTCTTTGCATCATTTAACACCTTTGCTAATCACCTAAATTTAACTGAGCGAGAAAAAATAGTGGTTAAAGTAGCATTTGATGCGGCCTCGTTATGTTTTGATACAAGCATGACCGCTAGCCACACACAACAAAGTAAAAAACAGGGCATTACAAAGGCAGCGCTTTTATCAAAAGCATCAAACCAAAAACAAAAAGAAGTCATTAATGTAGCCTACGATGCCGAGGTAAAAGACATCGAACAATACGCACAAAAAGTTTATAAAACATGCATTATTCATCTACGAGATAGCCTACTTAATTAAAGTAGCTTAAGCGGGCTTCTTTCATTCAAACAACACGGGGTAACACGCAAACATTCCGACATTATTTTTTATAATATAATGTACAGACAAAAAACAAAATATTGCTATAATTGCATCTAATATTAGTTATACAACTGTACAATAAGACTATGCCAAACCAAACTAACTTTATAGATAGCGCCAAGCGCACCTTTGAACTTGAACTTCAAGCCGTTCAAAAGTTACAGCACAACATTAATGAAACCTTTGTCGCTGCTTGTCGACTATTGCTTCATACCAAAGGACGTGTGGTTGTTCTTGGTATTGGTAAATCAGGCCATATTGGTAAAAAAATTGCGGCTACCCTAGCCAGCACTGGAACACCAGCCTTTTTTGTACACCCCGCCGAAGCAAGCCACGGCGACATGGGAATGATCACCAAAGAAGATACCGTTCTTGCCATTTCAAATTCGGGCACAACCACTGAAATAGTAACGCTACTACCTCTTATTAAACGTTTAGGTATAAAACTAATCACCATCACCAGCAACCCACAATCCGCCTTATCGCTTGCCGCCGATGTTAATCTTGATCTTGGAGTAACCCATGAGGCATGCCCGCTCAAACTAGCACCTACCTCATCAACCACTGCCACTCTTGTACTTGGGGATGCTCTAGCCATCGCTCTTCTTGAAGCTCATGGCTTTACTGCTGAAGATTTTGCTTTTTCACATCCAGGTGGTGCACTAGGCCGACGTTTACTACTTAAAGTATCTGATATTATGCATACTGATCAACTACCCACTGTTAATGAAAATACGCCTCTAAAAGATACCCTTATTCAAATGTCACAAGCAGGACTAGGCATCGCCATTATTACAGATCAAGGCAATAATTTGCTCGGCATATTTACGGATGGAGACTTACGTCGTACACTCGATCATCATACTGATATTGGTCATATTATCATTAAACAAGTAATGACATCACAGAGCAAAACTGTGCGTCCCGATATGTTAGCCGCAGAAGCTCTAAAAATCATGGATGATCACAAAATTAGCGTGCTACCTGTCATTGATAAAGAAAGAAAACTCATTGGCGTACTGCATATCCACGACTTAACGCGTGCTGGAGTTATTTAATATGCTAGATTTTACTGAAAAAGCGAAAAAAATTAGGCTCGCTGTTTTCGATGTAGATGGCGTAATGACTGATGGTAGGTTATACTTTCTACCTGATGGCACTGAATTTAAAACCTTTAATACCCTTGATGGCTTAGGGATTAAAATGCTGATGCAATCGGGTATAGAAACGGCAGTGATTACTGGGCGAAGTAGCCTTGTAGTTGAAAACCGTATTAACAATTTAGGTATGAACTATTATTTTCACGGACGTGAAGATAAATTGACTGCGCTAAATGAATTACTTACTCAAACAACCTATACTTACGATGAAATAGCCTATTTAGGTGATGACCTACCTGACTTACCAGCTATTAGAAAGGTAGGCATAGGTATGGCAACCGCTAATGCAAATAGCTTTGTTAAGCAGCACGCATTAGCTGTAACCCATCTGAGCGGTGGAAAAGGCGCCGTTCGTGAGTTTTGCGAACGTATATTATTGGCACGGGGGCAACTTGAAGCACTCCAACAACAGTATCTATAATGATGATAAGTAGAAGTCTTTTATACAAACTAGGAATTTTTCTAATACTTGTTTTATTAGTGGTGATCTATGAGTACTTTGATGATGACAATATTCATATTACTAGATCAAAAAAAACAGCTACCGTAGACTACTTTGCTAATGATGTTGATGTAACCCAGTATAAAACTGATGGCACGCTAGACTATACCTTAAATACAGAGCAACTAATCCATACCAAAGAACAAGATATCAGTTACTTAAAACAACCCATTGCCGATATTTATAAAAACAACCCTAATCCTTGGCATATCACAAGTGATAAAGGTGAAGTTACCGCCAATGGTGAAACCGTTACGCTCTATAATAATATTAGAGGGACACAGACAGATGAGACAGGTAAAGAGAATATCTTTACGGTAGGAAAACAAAACACTGAAGATGACCCCATCAAATACGGTCAAGTCATCATTTATCCTAATAAGAAAACTGCACACTCTAACGACTATGCAACTATCACTTCGCCTGATGGTTATACAACAGGTAACGGGATAAGCGCTAACTTTGAAAAAAACACAGTACACATTATGTCCAACGTAAAAACCTTGATTAATAGAGGGAAGAATGCCAATTAAACGATTTATTATTGCATCGGCTATATTAATGTTTGGAGTTTATAGCACCTCTTATGCACTCCCTACAGATAATCAACAACCCATTCATGTACAAGCTGATAAAGCTGACTTGGATAATAATAACGGCGTATTAGTTTATCGTGGCAATGTTATTATTACCCAAGGGACTATGAAAGTAATGGGGCATACCGTCACCATCACCCGTAATAAAGACGGTGGTGTAAGCGTCATGACCTCTGATGGTAGTCCCGCTTATTTTGAACAACAACCAGACATAAACGAACCTGTTGTTAAAGCTTACGGTAATCGTATTCAATACCAAGTAGCGAATAAAAAAGTCATTCTTGAGGGCAATGCTAAAGTTATCCAAAAAGGCAATACATTTACGGGTAAACGTGCTGTTTATGATACTGTCAAAGGTAGAATTTCGGCTGTTGGCACTACTGAAGCCGCCACTAAAAGCGAGAATGGACGTATTCAAATGGTTATTCAACCGGAGCAAAAAAAGAAATGACAACCCTTACCGCTACCGGTCTTATCAAAACCTATAATGGTCGTCGCGTTGTTGATGGCGTTAATGTTTCTATTGACTCAGGCAGCATCGTTGGCTTACTAGGCCCCAATGGTGCCGGAAAAACTACAAGTTTCTATATGATTGTAGGGCTCATTCACCCTGAAGCGGGTGTTATCAAAATAGATAATACAGACATTACCAATCTACCTATGCATGGTCGAGCCCGTGCAGGTATTGGTTATTTACCACAAGAAGCCTCTATTTTCCGTAAACTAACGGTAACAGAAAATATTATGGCTATTCTTGAGTTACGTAAAGAGCTTAATGCCAAACAACGTAATCAAGAGCTTGAATCATTACTCAACGAGTTTCACATCAATCATATTCGTGAAAACACCGGGATGAGCCTTTCAGGTGGTGAAAGACGTCGTGTAGAAATTGCTAGATCCTTAGCCAGCAACCCTAAATTTATTCTACTGGATGAGCCCTTTGCTGGGGTTGACCCAATCTCTATTAAAGACATCAAACAGATTATCTACCACCTAAGAGATCGTGGTATTGGCATATTAATTACTGACCATAACGTGCGTGAGACTCTCGACATTTGCGAGAAAGCTTACATTGTTAATACGGGTAAAATTATTGCTCAAGGTTCCTCTGAGGAAGTGCTTAATAACCAGATTGTAAAAGATGTTTACCTTGGCCAAGAATTCCATTTATAGTATCTATTTATAAAAAAAGCCAACCATCATGATTGGCTTTTTACTATCCGCTAGTGATTAATCAACCATCACTTTCTCTTTGCCATGCTGTGGTCCGGTAATATTAACCACTGGTTTATTAAATATCGCAGGCGAACCAAATAAAGCATCGTATGATTTAAGCTTACCATGAGGATCACCAATCCAGCGTGTTTGTGGTACAAAATTAGCATTCACTAAACTATCCGCTGGGATAAGTTTATCAAAGCTCAATCCTGCTAAATCTGACAACGTATGAATCAAATGACTACTGCTATAAGGACGATTAACATATGCATTTAAGTCTTGAGGATGATCTTTACGCCAGCTATCAGAGCGCCATACCATAAATGGAATAGTGTACATACCCTTGGTTGGTGCTGCTTCATTACGGCCTAGCACTTCATGCTCTGCATCACCATAAACCTCTTCCCCATGATCCGATAAATAAACCAAGAAACCATTAGGGTCTTGCGCTTTAAAATCGTTTATCAAAGAAGAAACCACAAAATCGTTATAGCGTATTGCATTATCGTATGTGTTATAAAAAGCCAGCTCTCTATCGCCTAATCCGGCAGGTACGGCTTTATCTTTTATTTTAAAAATATCAAAGGCATCAGGGTAACGATATTTATAATTCATGTGTGTGCCCAATAAATGGATCACAATAAACTTTTTAGGCGCAGCATCTTTTAATGCAGCTTTAAAAGGTTCAAATACTACTTCATCGTGCTGCTCTGCATTTTGACTACGATTATTATTTAAATAATGTTGCTCATCTGCCATTTGAGAAAACGTCGTCAACATCGTATTACGCTTTGTCATGGTTTGCTGATTAGTAATCCAAAATGTTTTATAGCCTGCTTGCTTCATCACATTAAGAATAGAAGGGGTTATTAAATAATCATCTGGATGCTTTTGATCGGCAAAGGTCAATGCTTGTTGTAGCATCTCAATCGTATAAGGACGCGCAGCAACTACATCATTAAATACCGTTAACCCACTATCGGTTTGCTTTAGCTTACTTAATAACGGATTCGTATCACGACCATAACCATACAAACTCATGTGTGCCCGTGAGGTAGATTCACCGATGACCAACACTAAAGTTCTTGGCTTATTCCCTGAGCCATCTTTAAAATTAGCTAATGGCGGTAATGAGCGGTTCTCATTTAATAAATCTTCCATATTAGACAGCTGCTTTTTATACTGATAATAACCCACTACCATTTGCCAAGGTGCAGCAGGTTCCATGCGGTTAAATACCTTTTCAGAAGCCACAAAAAAAGATTCTTTATCACCCACCATACGGTCAACGTAAGGATACCCCATCACCAATAAGAAAATCATAGTCGATACAATACCAGCACTCCAACGATTAGCCGTACAGATAGGTCTTACTTTACGCCATAATAAATAGCCACCCACCGAATAAGCTATTAAGGCGGATACAAGCGACCAACTAAAATATTGGCTTAAATACTCCCCTGCTTCGGCAGAGTTAGACTCAAACATCACAAAAATAACACTTTGCGAAAATTCCTGTCCATAAATCATGTAATAGCCCAAGCTACCAATAGAGGCAGCCCAAAGCACTAAGCCAATTACACCGGCTATAGAGCGCGTATATTTAGGAAATAATAAAATAGGAATCAACCATAGCAAGCTTAAATAAAAACTATTTCTAAGCCCTTCAAACCCAACTATACCTGAAAAGAAAACCAATCCTTGTGTAATTACTGAAAAATACCAAAAATAGGCTATTGACCATAATAAAGCTTTCCAATCCCAATAAAGCGCTTTATGTTGCTGAATAACGTTATTTCCCACAGAACCCTCGAACATGATAGTAAACTGAAAAAAGTATACCGAGCTACATGTCAAATTTATGTCAACGCCTCCTCCTATACGCATTTTGTTACATAACAAACCAATCATTAAAAACACACCTATCTTTATCTCCTTTTAGCGTTATTTAAAGAATAAATCGATATTCATTAAGTTTATTTACTTATCCACAAAAGCTGTGGATAACTCTGTTAATAATAGTTTGAAAAATGACGCAACCCAAAGAAAACAAAGCTTTACCAACGAATTGAGCACTTCTTATTAAATTATTTTATCTTTTATAATCAACAGGTTAATAATATACAAAATAAATATTTTTTGCCTTGACACTTTAACTCTTTATTTTTCAGGGATTGTTAATAAGTCAAGTTGATTACTATTTTTTTTATATTATTTTTTACTTGATTTTATTGCTTTTAGCGCTATATAAAATAACTCATTAAACCATAATTAATTAGTCTAAAAATCTTTAATTACTACAATGATTGTGCTTAATGCAAGAAGTCACTTATTAAAAAGCATTAGTATGAAACTGATTCTGGCACTATTATGCACACTCTCCTCATTCTTCTTATTCGCATAAGAGCGTTGCCAACAACTTAATAACAATACCACTAATCAAATAATATATTTTTCATCTCCCTTAGAAACTTATCAAGTCATCGGTAACACTCGTCTTTATTTCTATTCAGCGCCAGATCGGCATTGCAAACATGACCAGTTATTTATTATTCCAAAGGATGTGGTTATCCCCTATATTGAATACAATGGCTATTACTACATCAGTTACCTTAAAAACTGGCTGGGTAGATAAAAAAAGACTACGGGCTACAGGCAATACCATAAGCCATTAAATCCCAGCAACTAAGCAGATAATGAATCGGTAGTTTATTCCACTTAATCACCTTATTTTGAGTGATATTACTCACTGATAAGGTGTAATTAATAATACCATTAACTTATCCACATAATCTGTGGATAACTCTGTTAATAACAGTTTAAAAAAATGCTCTACCCTCTAAAATGACTACCTTAGCAACAAATTGCCTATTTTTTGCAAACATATTTTATTGTTTAAATTCAATAACTTATAAAAATAAAAATAAAAAAATATTTTATTGACAGCGCTAGCCTAGATTTTTCAACGATTGTTAATAAGTCAAGTCATTTACTCAATATCTTATATGATTTTAAACTTGATTTTCTTATTTTTATAATAATAAAAAACATAAAAAAACCAACTTGCACAATATGCACAAGTTGGCCTTAAAATAGCTGTTAATTGAAGATATTATGCGCTTTTAGCCACCGTAACGCTATCCACTAAATAAGCAATATTTCGATAATCAATACCGCTATGCTCCGTTAAACCCACTTCACAAGTACGACTATTGGATACCCCTACGGCACAGGTTTTAACACTATCACGTAAACTACGCAATGAGTGCTCATTTAATTCGGGATTATTAAATCCTTTATCACCCGCGAAACCACAGCAATAAATATCTTCAGGAATAACCACTTCACCACTAGTACAGCGCTTAACCACCGCTAAAAACGCTTTATTTTCTGCTAAATGACGGCTACTACAGGTAATATGCAGCGCGATATCTTTAGCCATTGGCTTAAAGGTTAGACGCTCCACAACAAACTGATGAATAAAATCAACTGAATCGTATACGTTTAAAGCAATGCCTCGTTTTTTAACCGCTTCAATTACATGCAAACTACAAGAGCTTGTATCCACATAAACAGGATCTTTACCTTGTCTTGTGGTTTTTAATAGCGCCTCTATTAACTCATCTTCTTTCTTTCTAGCTTCAGCAGGGTAACCTTTTGACTCAAAAGGCTGTCCACAGCACAGATCATTAATCCACTCAGGAATAACCACCTGAAAACCTGCTTTCTCTAATAACTGCTTGGTTTTTTCTCCTAATGATGGCGTATTAATTTCTGCCACAGAAGGCCCCATCATACGTGAAACACAAGTAGTAAAATAAACAACCCGTGGCCGCTCATCTGTTTGTGCTGGCACAAAACGCAGAGGTTTAGCTGCTGTAGGCATTGCTGATGACCAACGCGGAACACGATTTCCCGTCCACTTACGTAGCGTATGTGTCATCGACCCCATAATATGATTACCCAATAAATGCTGCGCAGTCGCCGCGGCTGCAAACGTGAAGCGCGCACCTTTCAAGGTCGTTGCAAAGTGCTTACCCACCCAGCGTGCTGCTGTCGGCTGTGAGGCCTCATCGGCTCGCAGTTTACGAATTAAATCACCTGTGTTAATCCCCAATGGGCAACGCATACTACATAAACCAGTAGCTGCACAGGTTTCCATACCATAATACTCGTACTGCTTCATTAACTCAGAAACATCGTTACCCGCCCGCTTCTTGGCCTGAATATCACGCCACATCACAATACGCTGACGCGGTGAAAGGGTTAAGTCCTTTGCTGGGCAGACAGGCTCGCAAAAACCACACTCCATACAGCGATCAACTAATTCATCTGCCTCTGGTAAAGGTTTTAAGTTTTGTAAATGCAGTTTCTTATTACGAGATAGTACAACATCAGGGCTTAAAATATGTTTAGGGTCAAACAAGGCTTTGATATCCCACATAATTTGCCAAGCTTCACGCCCCCATTCAAGCTCAACAAAGGGTGCCATATTTCTACCTGTGCCATGCTCTGCTTTTAAAGCACCACCAAAATCTACGGCTACTAGCTGAGCAATGTCATTCATAAAGGCTGAGTAACGTGCTACTTGCTCTGCATTACCAAAATCTTGGGTAAAGACGAAATGGAAATTACCATCAAGGGCATGACCGAATAAAATGGCCTCGTCATAATGGTGCTCATCAAATAATTCAATTAAACGGTTGGCCCCTTCCGCTAAGCGCTCAATCGGAAAGGTTACATCTTCAATAATAACCGTTGTGCCTATTTTACGCACTCCTCCCACCGCAGGGAATGTACCCTTGCGAATAGCCCAAAGCTTACCGTACTCATCAGGATCTTTGGTGAAATCAATTTTTTGTTCTGTTGGAAATTCTTTTAAAGCACCCATAATTTGAGCCAGTTGCTCATCCAATAAACTATCACTTGAGGCCCTTGACTCAATAAGCAGTGCACAAGCATTAGCTGATAAATCTTTTACCCATGCGGGTAAGCCTGGCTTATCTTCAACTGAGCGCATACTACGGCGATCGAGTAGTTCAACAGCAGAAACAGGTTGTTGTTTTAAAATAGGCACTGCTTTACAGCAGGTCTCAATATCTGGGAATACAATAAAAGCACTAGCTTTATGAGGATGATCCACCACGGTATTGTAAGTGACGGCACTGATAAAGCCTAAGATACCTTCAGAACCCACCATGATATGTTTTAAAATTTCAATGGGGTCATCATAATCAACCAAAGCATTAATCGATAAGCCAGTGGTATTTTTTAAGCGGTACTTATGGCGAATACGATCAGCAAGCGTGGTATTCGCACGTGTATCTTTCCCTAGCTGTGCTAGACCATCAAGTAACGTGCCATGGGTTTTCTTAAAAGTCTCTATACTTTCAGGGTCTTCCGTATCTAATACGGTACCATCGGCTAACACCATGCGTATATCACGAATGGTGCTATAACTATTTTCTGCCGTACCACAACACATACCACTGGCATTATTGGCTAAAATACCACCAATTTTACAGGTATCAATTGAGGCTGGATCAGGTCCTATTTTTTGTCCATATGGTAATAACCATTGATTTGCATGTGCGCCTATAACTCCTGGCTGCAAACGGATTTGTTGCCCACCATTACGAATATCTTTACCATTCCAATTATCACCCAATACCAATAACACTGAATCAGAGGAGGCTTGCCCAGACAAACTAGTCCCAGCTGCTCTAAAGGTAACCGCCACCCCCTCTCTATAGGCATGCTTTAAGATATTCATAACCTCCTGCTCACTCTCCACGCGAACAACGAGCTTAGGCACTAAACGATAAAAACTTGCATCCGTACCATAGGCTAAAGTACTCATCGGATCCGTAAAATAGCGATTTTTAGGAATCGATACTTTAATGGCATGCAAAAAGTTATTAGGCAAATCACAGTTATTATGTATAGTCATTATTGAACCTATTATTGTTTATCCTATAAAATAAAATTATTTTCAGATTATTTATAAAACAAAGCATTCCTACTTTATAAATATAAGATACAACCAATATATTAGCTTATTTAAAAAAAATAAAGGCTACTTAGTCAATAGTAGCCTTATTATAAAAATACAGATTATCGTTAGTAATAGTAACGCCCTAAAAAATATAGGCTAAACAATATGAAAATAACAATCTTATTGTTTAATCTCAATATAGGCTTCATCACGGAGCTGTTGCAACCAAATAGGTAACTCTTGCTGGTATTTACGATCATAGAGAATATTCATCGCCTGCTGCTTACGATATTCTGCTGTATTATCTTTGGAGCGACGCCCCTCAACCTGTAGAATATGCCATCCATAACGACTGCGAAAAGGCTTAGAGTAGGTACCAACGGGGGTTGTATCCATTTCTTTACGAAACTCCGGCACTAGCGCATTAGGATCAATCCAATTCAAGCTACCACCGCGTTGTGCAGACCCTGTATCTTCTGAAAACTTTTTAGCTAGTGCAGAGAATTCCTCTCCCGCCTCAATACGTTGATATAAGCGTTCAGCTAATTTTTGTGTATCAGCTTCACTACGCAGCGGGCTTGGTTTTAATAAAATATGCCGGACACTGATCTGATCCTGCAAATAGTTAGTACCGCCACGTTTATTTAGTACCTTTAGAATAATTAAACCACCTGATGTAGCAACTGGCTGAGTGAAATCACCTACTTTCATACCATCCACTAGCTTATCAAAGGGGGGGGGTAACTGCGCCGCTTTACGCCAACCAATATTACCACCATCGAGCGCTTTATCATCGCCTGATGAAGACATCGCTAACTGCTGAAAATTAGCACCTTTTTGTAATTGCTCATAAATGCTAATCGCTTTAGCTTCTGCCTTTTGGATATCAGCATAAGAGCTACCTTGCCTAATTGGGACTAAAATACTACCTAAATCGTATTCTTCTGATAACTGCATACGTCCCATTTCTGAATTCAAAAAGTTATTTACTTCCTGATCAGAGATACGTATTTTTTCACCAATCACTTGCTGTCTAACACGGCTAATCGTAATTTCACGACGTACCTGCTCAGCCAAATCGTCTATTGTTAAGCCTTCTCGCTTTAATGCCTGCTCAAATTGAGGAGGGGTTAAGCCATTACGCTGCGCTATATCTGCAACTGCGGCGCTTAACTCGTCATTATCAACAGTAATACCATAACGCTTAGCCAAATGTAACTGTAAGTCCTCTAAAACAAGCTGATCTAAAACCTGCTTTACCAGCACATCATGGGCGGGTAATTGACCACCACTTTTAGCTACAGATCTTTGAATTTGCGCTATACGCTCATTTAATTGACTTTGCATAATGGCATCATCATCCACAATAGCAACAACACTATCTAAACTCTTCACTTGTGAGCAGACTGCTCCTGAATAAATAGCCGCTGCTGATAATACTGCTATACAAATTTTAGAAACTTTGATCTTCACGTTTACGATAACCTTCAATGCCTTTATCTAAGAAGCCATTCACCGTATTTCCATACACATTACCCAAGCCTTTAAATACTACTTGGAAGAAAATACCGCGATCAGATTGACTATTTATGGAGCTAAAGATGCTCTCATCATATTTCTGCCAATAACGCCCTACTACACGGAACTGCCAGCAACAACTATCATACTCAATACCACCAAAAGAATCTAACGTACGGTTACGGTTATAATCGTACTGCCAACGTCCAATCAAACTCCAACGAGGAATAATAGGCCACATAAATGACGTATCTAGTTGCTTCGTTTTATAATAGTTTTTAACCTTATCTTCATTCCAGCGACCATTCTCATAGTAATGACGCGTCAAATCCCCTGACTGCTGCCACCGACTTGTCCACCAGTTATAAACCACACTATCATCACGATAACGGAAGCCTATATTAAAGATTTTATTCAGATTACTTTCTGGTTGGTAATGCAACATAATGCTACCAGACTCGGTCTTACTTTGCTCTGCACGCCAATTATAATCTGCCGTTATGCGCCAATCATTATTAATCCGGTATAAATAGTCTAAAGAAATCGGCGATGAGTCATTGGTTGCCTCTCTACGTTCACGCCACTCTAGACCAGGCATTTGCACCTTACGATCTGCAAAATAATAGGCTTGCCCTAATCTGACACGCTGACGTTCAAAACCATCATCCTCAATAAAGCGACTTGTCAAACCAACAGAGGCTTGGTTAGTATCACCGATACGATCACGCCCCGTAAAACGATTAGTCGCGAATAGGCGATCATAACTAAAGGGATCTTCTGAAGTATCAAAAATAGGAATATTATCTTGGTTACGGTACGGTACATATAAATACATGGCACGTGGTTCTATGGTCTGAGTGAAATTTGTACCAAACCAGTTAACATGGCGATCAAAATAAAGCCCTGTATCTAACCGATAGGCAGGAACACTGCGACTAATACCACTTTTAAAACGCTCGCCATTCGCCACCATTTGTCTCTTGCCACGATGATCAAGATCCAAATCATAATAGGTATACATATACTCAATAGAGGGTGTAATGTAGCCCCATGAGCTTTCTAACGGAAGACTAATCTTAGGCGCCACATAGGTGCGATTACCATTAGCACGTAATAAGCCCTTAATTAACGAATCAGGATTTTCAACCTCATAGTAATCGGCAGGACTAACCATCGTTCTATAATTACTATAGGTTCTATTTTTCAAATCACGGTCAAAGCGCACAAACTCTGCATTATAGCCAAAATCAAACCATGATGGAGTAGAAGGTAATTTACCCGTTAAGGTTAATTGCGGCAACCGGTCGTAACCCGTAATACTACTGACTGATGCCATTTGATAAGCGTGTAGATTAAGACCTGCGGTAAAACTATCACCACGATAGGTTAACTTACCCATCTGATTAACATAAGTCCGTGAGTTAATCCCACTACTGCTTACGTCTAAATCTTCAAAATAGAAAGGGTCACTAATGCGCGTATAATCAACTTCAGCTAACCAACGGCTATTTGCGCCTGTTGTATTTTGCCAGCTATACATCCAGCGATTACGTCTATCCTGATCATACATTTTACGATCGTTACTATCGTTATTATTATCATTTAAATAAGCTGCCGCCAACTGTCCTGAGCTACTCTCTGTTAGGTAACGGAACTGCCCTTCCATTAACAACCCACGTTTAGTCATTAATGTTGGATACAGTGTAAAATCATAATTAGGCGCTAAATTGAAATAGTAAGGCGTTGATAGCGTAAAGCCATTATCACTACTTGAACTAAAGCTAGGCATTAAAAGCCCTGATTGACGACGCTTATCAATTGGGAATGAAATAAAGGGGGTATAAAGTACTGGAATATTTTTTACACGAAGCGTTGCATTAGTAGCTGTACCGCGACCTGTTTCACGGTTTAATGTGACATTATTACCACGAATAGTCCACATATTATCGTTCGGTTCACAGCGTGTAAAAGTACCATCTTTTAAACGAATCAAGCCATCCGAGCCGCGCTTAATATAACGAGCATTACCACGATAATGCGTACCGTGTGCCACAAATTCAGCATTATCAACCTGTGCTGAGCCGTTGGCTAAATCAACCTCAGCTGAATCTCCCACGATCAAACCGCCTTTATCACGTAGGCGTACATTTCCTTCTAAATCACCTGTATTTTGTAATCGATTCAAATGGGCTTGATCAGACTGCACCTGTACTGAACCTTGTTGTAAAATTACATCGCCTGCTGCTGTACCTATTTGCTTTTCGGCATTGTAATTAGAAGTATTGGCTGAAACGAAGGTTGGCGCCTCCCCAATCGGCGTTTTATCATCCATACCGACTCGTTCAGGCTCAATATAACTACCGCCACAATATGGGCCAATCTCAGCTAACTGCGCAGGTGTTAATTTATCTCTAGGAACCCAATCAAGGTGACTATAGTCTTCACTACGACTGGTAAGCACGCGCCCGCCACTTTCAGTAACGGGATCTTTTGGCTCTACGCGCGCTTTGCCATCCGAAGTTTTAGCCACAGCTATAGCATTAGGATCAACTTCCGTCGTAGGTCTAGGCGGTAAGCTAGCGGGACGCGCTTCAGTGGCACAATCCCATCCAGAGGCTGAAGCCCGGCAGTTAAACTGACTTTCATCAGCAAACGCTATTGGTAACAAAGCAAAAGGCTGAGCTATTAATAAGCTTCCTGTTACTAATAAAGGTATCTTCTTGTAAAAAACGGTAGTTTTAACTGCCATCTTAAAATAATCCAAAATTCCTGTAGCCTAAAATCAGGCAAATATATACTCGCTGATCGAGTAAAGATAGTGGATAATAAAGCAACATTGCAATAACTGCTAGCCCTTTTGGAGAAGCAACTACATGAACAACGACCCACGCCTATCCCAACTCACCATTTGGTTAACACTCCAAAGCCTTGACTTGCCTTTTTTTAAGGGGCAACTAAAAGCAACTGATCTTCAGTTAACAGCCGTTAGCAGCGATGCCAGTTTTCGTCGATACTTTCGACTAAACATCAACAATCACACACTCATTGTGATGGACGCCCCGCCACCACAAGAGAATAAGAGCTGTCAACCTTTCATCGCTATTGCACAATTACTTGCCAAACAAGCACTAAATGTACCTCGTATTATTGCAGCAGATACTGAGCAAGGATTTATACTGCTAAGCGACCTAGGTAAACAAACTTGGTTAGACATATTAACCCTAGAAAATGCCGACTCACTCTTTTCACAGGCTATTAAAAGCCTTATAAAACTACAACAAGCCCCGCTATCAGAATCACTGCTACACTACGATAAAGCACTTTTACAAAGAGAACTTAATCTCTTTCCTGAATGGTACCTTAACAAGCATTGTAACATTGTCTTAACAGAAACTCAGCAATTACTGTGGGAAAAAATTTGTAAAAAACTCATTAATTCTGCTTTACAACAGCCAAAAACATTGGTGCACAGAGACTATATGCCTAGAAACCTCATGCAAAGTAATCCTAACCCCGGCATACTCGACTTTCAAGATGCAGTTTATGGCCCCATCACCTACGACATTACCTGCTTGTTTAAAGATGCTTTTATTAGTTGGCCCCAACAAAAAGTAACCCAATGGCTACAGCTTTACTGGCAACAAGCAAAACAAGCAAGACTACCCGTGCACGAGCATTTTAACGATTTCCAACTCGCCAGCGATCTTATGGGCATACAGCGCCATCTAAAAGTAATAGGCATCTTCTCACGCATCCTTCATCGCGATGGCAAACCCAAATATGTACAAGATGTGCCTCGCTTCTTTGCCTATATTAATGAAGTAATAACCCGTCACCCTGATGAGCTTAATGAGCTTAATGAGTTGCTCACGCAGCTTGACCTTGAGGAGAATAAACAATGAAAGCCATGATTCTCGCCGCAGGCAAGGGTGAGCGCATGCGCCCACTTACTCTTACCACCCCCAAACCACTAATCCCCGTTAACGGTATCCCTTTAATTGTCTACCATATAAAAGCATTGGCTAACGCTGGGTTTAAAGAAATCGTAATAAATCACGCATGGTTAGGGCAAAAAATAGAAGACTACCTTGGCACAGGCGAATCATTTGGTGTTAGCATTCAATACTCGGCGGAAGGAGAACCCTTAGAAACAGGTGGTGGCATTTTAAAAGCACTCCCCCTACTGGGTAATGAACCCTTTGTTATCGTTAACGGTGATGTTTTTTGTGATTATCCTTTTGAAAAACTAAAACACTCTATCAATACCCTTGCTCACCTTGTACTAGTGAATAATCCAGCCCACGTAGCCAATGGCGATTTCGGTTTAATGGAGCAAGGCATTGTTATCAAGGAAGCAGCGCAAAAATATACCTATTCAGGTATTGCTATTATAAATCCTGCACTCTTTGCACACTGTACAGAAAAAACTTTTAAACTAGCCACTCTCTTACGAGAAGCGATGGATAAACAACAAGTAACAGGCGAGCTTTTTACAGGTAGTTGGACCGATGTAGGAACAATAGAGCGCTTACAACAAGTAGAAGCCACACTAAAAACTAATAATCAGCTTTCGTAGCACGCTGCGCCCATAAGCAAAGCCCCTCTAAAAAAGGTTCTAACTCTTTAGCTAAAGGGCTTAATGCATAAACCACTTTAATGGGTGGTTTATCACCATACACTGTACGTACCACTAACCGATCCTTTTCTAACTGCTTAAGTTGCAAGCTAAGTGTCATCTCCGTAATACTTGGCATATCTTTTCTTAACTCACTAAAACGTTTTTCGTGTGCTTGCAAATAAAAAAGAATAACGGCCTTCCATTTACCACCGATCAAATCCATAGCCATGCTAACCGGACAAGGGTACTCCTTACCATTAAATGAAACCTGTGCGCCTTTCATATTCCCCATACATACCCCACTATCTAATTTGATAGATATTGCCATAATGTTATTTATCAGTAAACTATTTATAGTTACTATAATTTTTATAGTTAATAACTCTACATCGCTTAAAAGGTATTTATATGACACTCATGATCTTAGCGCACCCAGACCTAGAACACTCCATTGCCAACAAAACCATTACGCAAACACTACTCAAAAGTCAGCTTGATCTTGAGGTACGCAATATTCACCAACTGTATCCCGACTACAAAATAGATGTTGAAAAAGAGCAAGCCGCCTTATTAAGGCATGACTTAATTGTTCTACAGTATCCCATGTACTGGTTTAATATGCCTGCCATCTTAAAACACTGGTTCGATGAAGTATTCACTTACCAATTTGCTTACGGCTCAAAAGGAGACAAATTAAAAAATAAAAAGCTTCTGCCTAGCTTAACCATAGGGCAACCTGAAAAAAACTTTCAACAAGGAAGCAAACATCTTATTGATGATTTTTTACAAGCCATTAAACACTCTGCCATCTACTCACAAATGCAATACATTGCCCCTTGCTTACTCTATGGCACCTCGACTGTTTCCGGCTATAGCCCACAAGAGATAGAAGAAAAAGCGATACAACACAGTAAAAAGCTACAACAACTTATTGAACAACACAGCTAATTTTATAGCCTTAGGTATACAATAAAATGAGTATTAATGAAACAACAACGCTTCTTACAAAAGATAAAAATAGTTTCCATAAGGCATATTTTAACTAAAAATACGCCTATTCTTTAAAAAGACAACCCCATAAGCAGCAATACTAACAAATCAAACAGAGACAGCTACTAATGACTTGATCTTAATGCATTAGCTCGTATAATAGTTTTTATTTATCACTCAGTGTACACCCCATGACCAAATATATAATATTAACTATTACTATTCTTCTAACCTCTCAACTGGCAGCTTGTTATAGCTGGAAATATACGCAAACCCTTACCTCCGCAGAAAAGCCTAGAATTCAATCATAACCGGGGGCATACTGATAAAACAGCCTAAATATAAACAAATCCACCAAAGAAAAGCACCGCTTGCCCTTCAATCAATACACGATCACCCTTTACGGTGCATAGTAGCTTACCGCCCCGCGCGGATGCCTGATAAGCCATCAAACAATTATTTCCTAGTACTTCCGCCCAATAAGGCGCCAATCCCGCATGAACTGACCCCGTCACAGGATCTTCAGGCACCCCATGATCAGCTGCAAAGAAACGCGATACAAAATCATATTCAGCCGTATTACTTTTTGCCGTCACTGTGACACAAAAAGGAGTTAACTTAATCAGTTCCGATAAATCAGGCGTTTCTTCACGTACTTTCTGCTCATCATCATACACCACAAAATAAGCCTGCTGATTGCGCAAGACTTTTTGTGGCACAGCGCTTAACCCTTTCAATAACGCTTCTGGTACAGGATCAATAATTTCTGTTGGCTTATGGTTAGGAAAATCCATCACAATCCCACCAGACTCGCCACGATAAATAATCAAATCACCCACTTGCATCGTTTCAAAGGTAATACATGCTAGCTCTTTATGAATACTAAATAGCACAAATGAACTTGCCAGTGTTGCATGCCCACACAACGGCACTTCAAGCACAGGGGTAAACCAACGGATAGCAAAGCGCCCCTCACTCTCTAGCGTTTTAATAAAAGCAGTTTCTGATAAATTATTTTCAAAGGCTATTTTTTGCATTTGCTCCTCAGGCAACCATTCATCCTCTAATAATACAACAGCGGCCGGATTCCCTTGAAATAGTGTATCCGTAAAAGCATCTACCTGAAACATTGGTAATTTTTTCATAATTTCCTCACTGTAAATACCATCAATGCAAAATAGTATTACATTAAATAATTACAACACGCTACCCTCATTCAACATTATTAACAAATAATTGGCTAACAGCGTAGCTAATTTCTGCTAGGATAGCACCCATTTTTCAAAACTAATATGGCTAGCGTATCTTATGCCTCTCTCGTTTACAGTACTCGACATTATTGAATACATTGCCATCATCGCCAGCCTTGGTTATGTCATCCTAAGCTCACGCCAATTAATGGGCACATGGCTCTGTGGTTTTATTGGTTCTGCTCTTTATATGATCATCTTCTATTGCAGTGGACTTTATGGCAGCTCCCTACTATCCTGCTTATTCACCCTACTCATGATCTATGGCTGGTTTGCTTGGCGTAATAATGAGGATCAAGCGCTGATTGTTACTCTTCTAAATAATAGACAACGGCTACTCGCCATTGGTTGTAGCCTTGTGTTATCAGCCATCATATTTTGCATCTCCATATCCATTAATGGTCATGAATTTCCACTACAAGATGCCTCTATTGCTGGCTTGAGTTTAGTAGCCCAAGTATTAGTTGCACGCAAAAAACTTGAAGCATGGTATGCATGGGTCGTTATTAACCTTTTGGCTGTCTATACTTATGCTAGCACCCACCTTATAATGACTGCATTACTTTATGTTGTATACAGTGCGCTGTCCTTTTATGGTTTATATAAATGGCGTGCTAGCATGTCAGCAAAACAATAACATCACTATTCATAGGCTACTTAATGCTCCGTATTGCCATTTATGGTTCAGAATGCACGGGTAAAACCACCTTAGCAAAACAACTTGCTCAGCACTATCAAACAATCTGGGTACCTGAATACTCACGCGAATACGCAGAGCAGAAACCTCTATTAGATATTTCAGATGTTATCCCCATCATGCAAGGGCAAATCGCCTGTGAAGACAACGCGATACAAAACGCTCAAATCCAAGGTAAGCCACTGATTATTTGTGATACCATCCCTCTTAGCTCTATTGCTTATAGCTTATATTACAACCACGATGTACCCGAGCAAGCATTGAAACTAGCCAAACGTTACTATGATCTTTATTTATTGACCGATATAGATATGCCTTGGCAAGCCGATGGTATTCGTGGGCAAGATATAGATAGACCCGCCATGCATGCCCTATTTTACCAGCAGCTAAAAAATTACCACTTACCCTATACGCTAC